>PVKA01051305.1:0-12289 GCA_004027165.1 Ctenomys sociabilis
GTGTTGGAAAGGAGACAGGTTTACCTGCTTTCAGATCCCAATGTTTGCAGAATCAAGGATGCACAACATCTTGAAGTGTTACAGCAGTGTACATACCCAGATGCAGCCAGACTGAATGTCAGAAAAACTGGGCAGCACAGAGCACAGACAGTGGGCAGAAGTGGAGTCTTAGAAAAGGACAGTCACTGACGCAGATTCCATTTAGTGCCATCCAAACGGCAGGGAGATGCAGCCAGTTACTCCAAGTATTTTGATCCTGCTGCAAGGGCTGGTCTGTGGAGTGAGGAATGACCAGAATCATACTTACGTCAGTGCCGTCCCTTCTCTTTGCGGTTCATGACCTCAGTGGGACAAAGGACAGGTGGGAGAGCGCCCATGGGAGGAGCTTCTCCAGTCAGTGTGAGATCAAGAAAGCTCGGGTGGAACTTTGTGGTCGTTGTCATCCCAGCCTCTCTGGGGGCTGAGGTTGGACCTCGCAGCACCTGATCTGTGTTTATGCCAGTTATCTGTAGGAGAATATTCTGACTTTCTCAAGCAATGGAAACCTAGCTAGAAAGCCTAGTGGTGGGTGCACTGGAAGGGACTGTCATGGGCTGCCCCTGCCACATCCTCTTCTTTACAGCAGATGGGAAGGTTGGGACCTGTTTTCTGGCTCTGGAAACCCAGGTCTGCTGACAGCTTCCTGGAAGCTAGAAAGAAAGACCTCTGGAACGTGTCCTCACAGCGAGAAAGGGGGAGGCCCAGAGCCACCAGCACTTCCCAGCCTCCCTTTATACAGAAGGGGCTCTGCACTTCCTGCCCCTTGGCTGTTCCTGATCCCAACTCTTCCCTATTCTTTGGTCTCCTCCACCTCCACTCCTTGCTCTTTCTCGGCCTCACCCTACTGTGCATATTGAAAATGCAGTCACCTTACAAGACCTTGCTGTTTGGTTGCTGAGTGACCCGTTAAGATGGAGCCAACCTCACCATCCTGTGTCGGGCTCTAGATTTATGATTCA
Source organism: Ctenomys sociabilis (assembly GCA_004027165.1). Taxonomy (NCBI): domain Eukaryota; kingdom Metazoa; phylum Chordata; class Mammalia; order Rodentia; family Ctenomyidae; genus Ctenomys; species Ctenomys sociabilis. Next base: position 999 of record PVKA01051305.1, read on the forward strand.
TATTTTGGCTCGCCCTCCTTGAGAGATGCCTGACTTAACTCCCTGCGCCAGACCTGGGGACAGTGACCCCCCCACATCAAGGGATCGTCCTTAGACCTGGACGGATGCAGCGAGCATGCTCAGAACAGTGCTTGGGCTCCAGTATTTCTGCTGCCTTTTATACGGAGTTACATGCAGTTTTTCTTTCCTGGGAACCCACGCAGGAAGGCGCTTCCCTGGGAGACCCACGCCCGCCCGCGGGACTCACAGAGGGCGTTTTCCTGAGCAGACAGCGATCAGTGACCCTGGCGCAGCAAAGCTGGAGGGAGGGCACGCAGGCAATCTGTAACCAAGCCCTTTTCGGGGACGGTGAAGTTGTCCAAGAGAGAGGCTCAGGTGGGCCAGGCCGGGCTTGAGGCCCGCCCCACGGCGCTGATCGCTTCTCTGGAGACGGTGCTCCGGGCCGAGCCCAGGCCCAAGCCGCGCTGCGGCTAGCGGTGCCCGGGCGGGGGCGCCCGCGCAGGAGACGCTCGCGCCCCGGGGGGGGGGCGTGCGCAGCCCACGCGCGCGCCCGGCGGTGCAGCCCGCGGGGGCGCCGTGGCGCCGGTGCTTCCGTCGGGCCCGCCCCCGCCCCGCGCCCAGCGCATCCGCTCCCGCCCCCCGCGGGCCGGACCCGGCCGGGCGCAGGCGGCGCGGCGGCGACTGCAGCAGAGCGGCGCGGCGCGCGGCGGAGCAGGTGGCCCGGCGGGCGCTGCGGGCCGAGGTGGCCGCACGCACGGCCCCGAGCCCGGCCGCGCTCCCTCGCGCGCCATGCGGCGCCCCGCAGCCCGGCGCCCCGCGTAGCCGCCCGCGCCGCAGCCCCGCGGCCCCAGCCCAGCCCCGCCGCGCCCGCCGGGGCGATGGCCGCGGAGGAGCCGCTGGCGAGCGTGGACCGCTACAAGAGCGAGATCGAGCGGCTGACGCGCGAGCTGTCCGAGACCACCCACGAGAAGATCCAGGCGGCCGAGTACGGGCTGGTGGTGCTGGAGGAGAAGCTGACGCTGAAGCAGCAGTATGACGAGCTGGAGGCCGAGCACGACAGCCTCAAGCAGGAGCTGGAGCAGCTCCGCGAGGTGAGTCCGGGCCGCGGCCGGAGCCGGGCGCCCGGGGCCCTCTGTCGGCCAGCGAAGATGGAAAGGTCCATTGTTTTCTGCTCGGGAAAGGAAGGTGTGAGCCCGAGCTGGCGAGGCGCTGCTGGCCCGGGGACCCTGGGGAGGGAGGGACGGTCCGAGACCTGGAGCGTTGCACTGGCCGCGGGGAACATATCAAACCTCCCCAAACCGCTGCTTTTCCATCCCGGGCTTTCGGGGGCACAGTCCCTTGATCCGCAGAGCTGAGGAGCAGGTTTGTGTCCGCGGACCCGCAGAATCCGAGGATGCAGCCATCAGCGGCCCCTCAGCTCTGCGCGGCGAAGTGCTCAGGCGACCCGCCGGGGACGCGTCTGAAGAGAACTTGCCGATCCCAGCTGACAAAGGTTGGCAGGCTTGGTTCTCCTTGGGGCTAGTGGTTCTTGCCCAGGGGCTGTAGTGGCCAAACAACTTTGCTGGGCCACCTGCATCGGGATCTCCTCTGAGCCTCAGGAGGTCACCCTGAGCCGGCCAATAAAACCCATTGGGCGGCCTGCAGGGCTGGTGTGGGAAAGACTGCGAGCAGGAATGGCAGCCGAGGCCTTGCAGGCTGAAATTCACTCCTGTGATCGCTGCCGCGCCAGAACAGCACCAATGGGCCGCGCGGAGCGTTTGTCCTCTCGAGTCTTGTGGTATTGGGCTTCTCTTTCAGTGTGTACTGGAGGAAAGTAATGAATGAGCTTTGGTCTCCCATGAGGCTCTTGTAAGAACACGCGTGTTGTTTAAGGCGTTCAGATTTTTACCTCATTCTTTTGGAGCTATGAGGAGCAAGTAAACAAGTCTAGATGCTAGTGTCCATGCACGCTGCCTGTCTGTGTGGCAGGCCTCTGTCACTAGGTGCATGTTCTACTCATCAAGACGCCGCCTACAACATCAAGAATCTTTTTCTAATAATGCAAGTTTGTTTTAGCGGAGGGGAAGGGCTGTATGTTGTTACAATTTGAAAAACGTGATTTATGGTGCAGCTAATCAACCTGCTTTGTACTTTAGTATGTAATACAGTAAGTATTTATCCTTTCAGATCTTACTTTTATTCACTTGCTTAAAAAGGGGAAAAAAACAAAAAAACTAATGTATGGTCAAAAACCCAATCATAAAGAAATACAGTTTCGTATATCAGGCTGTAGATTCCCAGATGCTGCTTTTCTTGCCACGTCTGTGTCTGGTCTTAAGGGCAGCTGCACTTGTTTACGTTTTTCAGCTCTCTAGGTCTCTAGGCTGACATATTTAAATGCAGTGATGCTAGCCGGTGGAGGAAGGGCGGGAGAAGGGTGGTGGTTGTCATACTCAGAGATGTTTTGATGTTGTCTTCAGCTGTCCACTGTGCTTTGCCACGGTGAAGTGCAAATCAGACAGGACCAGGGCCTGCTCTTCTCGGTGAAGGCGGGGGACTTTTTTATGCTATGGGCTGTAGCTGTGAGCTGACCTTCCTGCTTGCTTTAAAGGGCCCTTGAGGGACCTTCTGGAAACCTTGCACCATCAACCGTAATGTGGCTATCTTTGCCTATAAGAGACTGTGGGCTTTTCAGGCAGGGAATCACTTAGCCGTTTATTTTGCCCAGACTTAGTTAAAATTGTATGTATGTATTGTGTGCAGCATGATATCTTGAGGTATATACATTGTAAAATGATGAATTCTGTAGAGCTAATTAACAAGTGTATTATCTCACATGGTTAGCATTTCTGTGAACCACTGTCTGCACTTTGCAAAAATAGTCTGTTTTCATTAACCATAATCACCATGCTGTACAAGCAACTTATTCTACCGTGTCCCCCTAGTGTATGTTTTGACCAATGTCTTTCAAACTTACCCTGCCCCTAACCACGCTAGTCTCTGGTAACTACCACCCATACTGCTCTCTACTCCTGTGAAATGAACTTTATGATTCCATATCTGAAGGAGATCATTACTTTCCTCAATATAATGCTTAGTATAAGGAAGCGCAGTGCACATCAAAGCCGAAGTGTGTAACATAGCTTAGCACATAGTAGGTGTGCAATAAGTATTTTATGAAAGAATCAGTTTCTACTGGATCAGGCATCCACCACTGGGTGCTTGGTGGGTGTCAGAGAAAGACTAAGAACAAAATATGTGAAGTGACTGTCTGTATTAGTTTCATCAATAGCAGTGAGAGGACTGGGGAGAAAGCTAAGTGGCATACCTACCAGCCTAGCAAGCGCAAGGTCCTGGGTTCAATCCCTGGTACCAAAAAAAAAAAAAAAAAAGGAATGAGAGAAATGCTTGTGGTTTCCTAATACAGATAATACAGTTGTATATGTTTTTCTGTAAAATTTTAGGGCAGTTGTATTACATATAGCAGGTTAACAAAACTATCGGAATTAGTTTTTTCAGCAGATTTCACCTGACCTTGTATATGTTTTGAGTCACATTTAACAAAAAATTCAGTGTAAGGTTCTTAGATTTTATAAAATGTGTCTAAAGTAATAAAATAATCATTATTTTAGTTATTTGATAGCAAGTCCTGCTATCAGTCCCTTAAGCGTGTCTGTGTAGTTTTAGTCTGAGTAGTCATGTTCTTAATAGTCATGTTTGAAAATTAGTTTGAAGGTAATTGTGCAAACAGATATTTTGATGATGTCACATAGAAGCCATTTTTGAAAACCATTTTGTAAGTGCTATAATGCTTCAAAGAAAGTTTTGTTACCAGGCATACACAGTCAAAGATGTTTTGTACTGCAATTATAAAGCCAAGTAGAAAAGAAATCTTTGGCTTGTTTTGAGATTCTCCCAACAGATCAGATTCAGTCAGAGACAGCTGGCTCTGAATTTGGGAATCCAATAGAAAGCTGCTGCGCTCTGTCTGAAAGCAGTCTGGGGGTTTTAGGCCGAGCAGCGTGGCTGGGCCTTCTGGGCTCGTCCTTACCAGAGTCTGTGTCCAGTGAGGCTGCGTGCCTCCTTCCAAGGCTGGGCACTGTGATGAGGGGAATGCAGGGGAGGAATCAGTAAAATGAAGGAATCAGTCTTTTTCTAGTTATTTCTTCCCCAGGCCCAGTTGCTCTGTGGGCTGGCCTGCCTCTGTTTAGTTGTGTGACTGTTGTAATTCTGTTCAAGAGGAAGACACTTCAAAACACTGGGGGGCTGAAGAAAGGGTGGCTTGTTACATCATGATAGTGTTCTCCTTCTCATTGACCTCTGGGCAGCTGGACAAAGCGTCTTGGCCGCTGGAGGCTTTGCTGTGGATGTGACCTCACCAGTGGTGGTAGCTCCTCTGGGGCGAAGGTCTGTTGCCCACCTGTGCCCTGAGCCTTGTGGGTTTGGGGCCAGCGTGAATCAGTACTTTGCTTCTGTCACCCAGGTAGTGTTGGAAGAACAGCCATGATTCTAAAATAACCTGACAACTAAAAAGTCCGAATCCAGAAAAATAACCTAGATATGCAATGTAAAATGTTTTTTCTTTGGTCAAAAGGGTTGACATTTAAAACACAAGTTTAAAAAGGTCCTTTCAATGGAATGATTCAGCATTCCTGGTAGAACTGTCCACAGCCAGGGTGCAGGGGCAGGGTGCTAGGACGCCTCAGCTCCTTGCCCGCTCCTTTCTGGTACCAACCCTACCCCTGACCTCGATCCTGAGACCCTGATCCCACCCCTGCCCCGCGACCCTGTGGCTGGCACTGGCCGCTCAGTACTTCCTGGGTGGGAGCAGCTCTTCTTCCGGGCTGTGAATCATTCCAAAATGTGAACATTTACTTATATAGTTTTAGAGATGATCAAATTAGGGCTCTGATGATGTAAGCTATTTAAATTCCCTGGCTTCATCTTTAAAACGAGATTCATTTTTATCTCATATGTGTGCTCTGACAGATTGTCAACTTATTTTATATCTGCAAATTCAGAGTCACAAAGTCTTATGGGGGACCCCTCAGGTTTCTTTTCTAATCTCTGAATGAACATGATGAGCACATTTATACCCAACTGATCTTCAAGGACTATGTTAATTTCTTTTGTGTTTAGAGAAGGAATATTTACATTTATGATGAAACTAACAAAAATCTAATTTATCACTCTAGGGGCAGGGTAGATGGCTCAGTGGAATAAGCACTTCCCTGGCAAGCGCAAGGGCCTGGGTTCAATCCCCGGTTCTGCCAAAAAAAAAAAAAAAAAAAAAAAAAAAATTACCACTCTATGCTTTTGGCAATGGTTTACAAACAATTTCAAAGATCGCTTTCAGTTACATATTTATTTTGACCCAGGTGCTCACATTTGGAGCTTTTCTTCTTTTTGTTCGGTTCATAGTCTCCTTTCTGGCAAAGGCATTTCTCAGGGGCTATTTAGCCAGATATTACAGTCTTCTACCATATCCGCCATGTCCATGGGAGAAAGCAGACCACGACATTTTCAAGGTTTGCTTCAGGATTTTCTTGCTTCCAAATAGAAATATCCTGTTTTTTTCATCCCCTTAAGAGACCATACTCTTAGGTATTGCATTCCAAATTTGAAAATGTAACAGTTACTTGCACATTGAAATGTTTCTTACCCAACAGTTACTTGCACATTGAAATGTTTCTTACCTGGGAGTTCTGCCAGAGTTGTGGCTTTGAGGGAGAGGAGAGTGGGAAAAGCTGAATCCTCATCCTCATAGGGTCAGGTAGGTCCTCTCACCTCAGGTGGGACTGTGTGGGCTCAGGAGGAGAAGCCCCTGGGAACATGTTCGGGCCACTGCTCGCGGAGCCAGGGGAGGGAACGGACACAGAGCTGTGTATGAGGTTCATGCCTTATCTCCTTTAATCTTCCATATAATTCAGAGATTTATTGCTCATTTTTACAGTGAAGAAAACAGTACAAATAATTAACCTCTGTATGAAACCGGGGTCAGTGGTGCATGCCTGTAATCTCAGCATTTGGGAGGCTGAGGCAGGAGAACAAGGCCAGCCTGAGCTACATAGTGAGTCCGTGTCTAAAAAACAATAAAACACAACTCTGTGTGGGTCTCCACTGAAATATAGGTGACTTGTAGACCTTATCTTTGGCTTTTATAAAGCTCCTTATTCCAAAAACGCAGCAAGGCTGGGCTTGGTGGTGCTCACCTGCAATCCCAGCACTCAGGAGGCTAAGGCAGGAGATCACCATGAATTCGAGGCCAGCCTGGGGCTACCTAGGGAGTCTAAGGCCAACCCCAACTACACAGTGAGACCCTGTCTCAAAAAAAAAAAAAAAAAAAAAAACCAAAAAAAAAAAAAAAAAAAAAAAAGCCAACAAAGCTCTGATACATGGGTCAGTGTGGAGAAAACTTGAAAACGCCATGCCAAGTAAAGAAGCCAAACCCCAAAGGGATGAATACTGGGTGGCTCCACTTCCAGAAACTTCTAAATAGACAAGTTCCTGGAGACACTATACACTGGGTTGGAGGTCACCTGGGGTCATCTGCTCCAGCCGGGCCACACTCTGCATGGAGATAGCTCATCTGTTGATGACTCCTGCAGGGACCCACAGCGGATGATTCCTTGTCCCCTGGTCCCAGAAGCAGACTACAGTCGTCTCAGGGACTTACGATTGCTATCCCAGTGTATTCTTGCAGATGTTTCCTGTTACTTTTATAAGAACTATAAACTAATTTATTATCTCATGCTCTCTGTGAATAAAATCCTCAGTCTTTGCCAAGGAAATCTTGAAAAGCCAGTGCCACAAAGCAGAAGAGAATCCTCTTAGAGGAAAGGTAGGTGTTGCTGTGTTGGGGAGTAAGAGGTGGGACCCTTCTGGAGGCCGCAAGCTGAGGGGTGTAGGAGCCCTCTGTCCTCGGGTCTTCCAGAGGGTGCAGCGTCTCAGGGACAACTCAGAAGGTGATGGACAGGCTGTGGCTTGGAGATGGCAAGCAGGGACGCCTGTAAGAGCTGCTGATGAGGGGAGACGAGCCTGTGTTGGATACACTGGGTGGGGAAAGCAAGCAAGATGGTAGAGCTGAGGCTCTCGTCCGGATGGCAGATGGCAGAGTGGGGTTCCGTTTACAAAGGAGAACACTATGGGGAAGAGCCGCTTTAGAGGGTAAGACTGATTCCCAAGGTTATGTGTCCTTTTAAGTCATGTATTCTTGGGCTGAGACATGAACTGCATGGCAAATTCTAATATAGCTCTCAATTTAATAAATTAACAACTGGCCACAGATGCATGGTGGCACAAGTTTGTAATTGCAGCACTCGGGAGGCTGTGGCAGGAGGATTGCTGCGGGTTTGAGGCCGGCCTGGATGACGAAAATTTGTCTCAAATAAAGGTTTTGTTTTTGCAGCTGGTTGTCCTTTTATTCAGACCTCCCTGCTAGCTTCTGGGATGTATGAACACTGCAGTAATTTTCCCACTTGGTGGCCTGATTGCCTTCTGAATTAGGAGAAATGAAGGCTGATAGCAGTGGGCAGGGAAACGGGCACAGGGCAGGCCAAGGGGAACGCAGGCCTTTCCTGACCTCAGGCTTCTGGGAGCCAGGGCAGCAGCGCCGTCGGTAGCTCCTGGATGAATTCTTGAGCTTGCCTTAGTACTTTATATTAAAGTAGGTTTTTTCTTTCTCTTTTTGGTCCAAGAGTTTGTGAGACTTTTTTTTTTTTTTTTTTTTGGCGGAACTGGGGATTGAACTTAGGCCCTTGTGCTTGCTAGGGAAGTGCTTATTCCACTGAGTCATCTCCCCGGCCCCCTGATCCAAGAGTTTGATTGCAAGAATTACAACCCTAATACTACAAGTTGCCTAAAAGCACGTAAAAATTTCTAGTGTTCTGTTGTCTACTCCCCATCTGTTCCTGTTGACACTTGGGCAAATTTTTTGGGGTACTTGATTTAAGCACCTTCAAACTTACGAGTCCATCTGCAGGGTTTGTTGTCATCTTGTTATTTTTGTCTTTATAGAAACGGTGTCGTGCCACATGTACTGTTTTGCAATCTATTTAATATTTTGGTGCTTTCTATTTAATATTTGTTGTTTTTTGAGGCAGGATCTTGCTGTGCAGTTCAGACTGGCCTTGAGCTTTCTATGTAGACTAGAGTGGCCTCAAACTCGCAGTAATCCTCCCACCTCTGCCTCTTGAGTGCTAGGATTAGAGCCATATGCCACCACACTCGGCTAGAGCTGCATGTACAAGACGCTGATTTTCTTGTGGTGTTTTTGATGACAGGATCTTGCCATGTAGCCCAGGCTGGTTTTGAACTCAGCGTGATCCTCCTGCCTCCCAAGTGTTGGGATCATAGGTATGGGCCACCATGCCTGGCTACACTGGTATTTTAAATGTGAAAAAAAAGGGCGGGACTGAAGAGGAAGAAAACTAGAGCGCCTTGGAGGAGGAGCGAGGAGGAGCGTGGGGCGAGGGGAGTGTACCAGGTGCTGCCCTCGGGGCTTGCATGGGAAGCGAGAGAAGGAGGGATAGGTGTGTGTAAAAGAAACTGGTGGGGTGCGCCGGTGTTCCCTGGAAGGCCACGTGATGATGGCCACGTGATGATGTGGGGGTGCGCCGAGCGCTTCTTGGTGACTTTGCTTCCTTGTCTCGCTGGCTGGGAGCGGGCAGAGCCTGCCTCAGCCTCCTACCTGGCCGCGGCCCACAGGCCACATCCTGTCCGCTGTGGATCTTGGGGAGAAGCCATGTTGCTCTTGGGCAGCCGGGTCTTGTTGTGTTATCCCATCTTTGACCTGAGACCTGAGTTTTGGGGTTTATCCAGCCTCACGGGTGCGGCAGGGGCAGGTGGAAAGCAGGAAGATGTTAGTGAGTGTGTGTGTTCATTACAGGGGCCAATAGATATAGTCCTTGGGACCTTCTTCTCCCAGGATTTAATTACTTCATCTATAAAATTCGGGCATTGGAATAGATCAGCTCTGTCATATTAGCCAGCTCTGCATTTCTGAGGTGGTTTGATTTGGAGCTACCTATTCTGCTTGCGGAGCTGTGTGCCTGCTTCGAATTCACTGCGTTTTTCTGCAGTACAGAATAATTTCACTTAATGCCAGTAACTTGCACTGAGCCTTCAGGGCACTGTCACTCACTGTTATGTTTGTCCTGCTGCTGATTAAGCCCTGGGCGTTTGTTGGGAGCCAGGATCAGCCATGGTCTGAGCCCTTGCACCCTGTCCCTGGGCATGAAAGAAAGAAAGAAAGAAAGAAAAAAAGTTAATATTTCTCTGCTTTGAGCATCTCCTGTGAGCACTTCCCTCTGGATTTGCTTTGCTTTTGAGTCTATAACCCTGTTAGGTTATAGAACTGATTCCCTGACTTTGTCTTCAGCACTGGGTTTGAACTTGGCTGCATGGAGCAGAACAGGACCCCGCGGGTCCCGGGGGTTTGGATTTCCGGATCAGAATGAAGAACTTTCTCTCCAGTGTAATTGTCCAGTGGTGGGAAGAGAAGGCTTTCCGAAGAAGGAGTGACTTCCCTGCCAGGGAAGGGCTGCAGCCGAAGCCGGCCAGCCCCTGGCCGGGATGCTAGGAGCGAGGGGCTCCGGCCGGGACAGGGGCCGCCTCGCAGGCCCTCTTCCTGTTCAGCCTCTGATTTTGTCCACGCTCGCATTCCTAGCAGTTTCGTAAGTTTCCCATTCCTACGCTGCCTCCATGTTCTTCGTAGATTAGTGCTTTCAACACAGTTAATGTTTTCTGCAGTATTTGCCGATGTGTAAATATTGGGAATATTGTTAAAATGGGTCTCAAGTTTAATTTTGATTTTGGATTTGCTTGATTTGCAGAAGAAAATCTAGCTGTTATAAAAATTCAACATAGATGCATCTGGAAATTTGGGGCATCTTCAGTGAAACTGTTTTGAAACCGTGTGGCCACACGGAGGGCAGTCTTGTTTTTCTGCCCTCCAAAAATCTTTCTTGTTACATGTTTGTGCACACACGTAGGTGCCCAGGCACACACACGGCTTATCTTGTCTTTTGCGACGGTGTTTTATAATGCGCACTGCCAGCGATTTACACTGCAGAACAATCTGAGTTTTTCTTTTTGCAGTCGACCACCCTCATCTTTCCTCCTGTTCTGCTTTAATTATTCATTCAGAAATTTGCGCCGAGTGGCTGCTGGGTTGTGTGGGTGCCACTAGGGAAAGTATAGCGCCAAGCGAGACACGCAGGCTGGAGCTGCCTGTTGGTGACTATGCGGTCTTCAGAAACTGTCTTTTGTCATCAAAAACTTCCCGGGATTAGATAGGGAAATGTGTCAAGTTGGGCTGCACCTTCCTTTCCCCACACCTTGGGCCCGCTCAGCCGGGGCCTCGGGCGTGCAAGGTAGAGGTGCTCCCCTGAGCTCTGTCCCCAGCTCTCGATTTTCCGTTCTGGAAAGTTATTTAACATTTTTTTTTGTTGTTGTTATTATTGTTTTTAAAGTTATTCGTCTTCTTTGTTTTCTTGGCCTTATTCTGCTTGCAGTTGCTTATGCCAATAGATTTTTTTTTTCCAGTAGAATATTTAAGAAGAATTTCTTTGAAGGATGGATCTTTCATGGCTATGTTATTTTCATGTGTTCTTTTGGAGACACTGTTTTAAAACATGATTTTAAGGAGAAAAGGCACCACTTTAAAATGTAACATTTAACTGCTCTATTTCTCCTTTTAAGTTAGAATTGAAAACATGAAAGCTGTTTGTATTTATGGGAAGAATGCAGTGGCTGTAGCACTTTCCTGAGGAATGTTTGTTCATTCCACAGCGCAGTAGGGTCTGGGAGAGGGCACTGCTGCTTTCAGTGTGGACACAGGGCCTTCCCCGACTGTACATGAGCTGGGGTTCACTTCCTGGGTAGTGACAGATGGAGACGGAGGCGCTCAATCTTTGTGTGACTCCTCCTCCTCTTGTGCAGGTGCCACGATTCTGCGCATGACCTCTTTGGCGCACTCCCCACCCTCTGGATCACAGAGTGGCTTGTTTTTGTGTGTTCGCTTTCTCCCGGTGCTGGGGCTTGAACTCAGAGCCTGGTGCATACTGGATAAGTGTTCTACCCTCAGCGACAGTCCCTGCCCACACGGATTGGTTTTCTTTCTGCTAAGGCTTGCATGTACTCACAGCCTTTAAGCTGCAAATCTAGAAAATATAATTAGGAAGAAACATGAACCCAAAGGGAAAAGAAATAATATAATGTTCTCTTGAGCCCTAGGTGCTTTTTGAATTTTTTGAAAATTTGACACAGGTTCTTAATATTGAAAACTGAGAACTGTGGTTTAGTGATGGAGT
>PVKA01051306.1:0-12264 GCA_004027165.1 Ctenomys sociabilis
TCAATCCCCAGTTCAAAAAAAAAAAAAAAAAAAAAAAGAATTGGAAAAGAAGAAGGTAAACTATCGTTAGTAGCAGGTGATATGATATATTACATAAAAGACCAAAAAATCACCAAGTAGCTCCTAGACATAATGAACAAATTCAGTAGAATTGCATGATACAATGCAACACTCAAAATCAATAGCATTCTTCTACAAAAGGAACAAATTCGTTTAGAGAGAAATTAGAGAAACAACACCCATCATAATAATATCCCCAAAATGAAATGCTCAGAAATTAGTCTAAGAAAAGAAGTAAATGATCCACAGAATCAAAGTTATAATATTCTGAATAAAGTGACTAATGAAGATTTCAGAAAATGAAAAGGTATTATTTTCTCCAGAAAAAGAAGAACCAACATTGTGAAAATGGCCATGTTCCTAAAATTTTTACACAAATTTAATGCAATTCCTATCAATACACCATCAGCATAACTCACAGATCTGGATAAAATATCCCTAAAATTAATTTGTATTAGAAAAGTGCTAGAAAAGCAAAGGCAATCCTGCCCAACAAAAGCAGGGAAGGAGGTGTTAAAATTCCTGACTTGACATTATGCTACAAAGCTCCTGTGATAAAATCAGCATGGTACTGGGAATACAATAGATTGGGGTATCAATGGAACAAATTAGAATATGCACAGTCAACTACAAGCACACTCAACCACCGTGTCTTTAACAAAGCAGTCAGACATGTTTTGTGGAAGAAACCGAGCTTCTTTAACAAATTGTGCTTCCCACATACCAAAAATTAAAACTAGTTCAATGTCTACCACCATGTACTAAACTAAAATCAAGTTGGATTAAAAAATAAAGATTAAAGCAGAAACACTAGGGATCCTCACTCCAGCCAACACCCAGTCCAGGTGTGCATAGGGAACTTCCTCCATCATATTGGCCAAGTAGGAGTACCTGCAGCAGAACTCCCTGCAGAAAAGCTAGTGGTAAGACACATACAGCTGATCCAGGAGCAGAATATCTTGCAGAGTGGCACAGCCGGTTCAGTTCCAATGACTGCAGTAGGAAGAAGTGGAGTACAGCAGACAGACCCAAGCCACACTCAACTAGCCAAGTATGAAATTGGTAGATCCCGGACTGGGGCTAAGGTAGTAACTCTACCAAAGCTATACACCGAAGGTCAGAAGACAGTGATATACAAAATAACAAAGAGAAGTTACAAAATGCATTCTCAGGCCCTGAGCCTACCTGGAACAAATGCAAGAGATAATATCATAGAAGAAATTGGTAATCACACTCCTGAAATTTCTGACATAAATCTGAAGTAAAGAAACTGCAGAAAGCTATAGAGGAAATAAGATAAAAAATTATATCTGCAGTAAAAAGAGGAAATGATAACTATATTGAAAGAATTACTAGGTGATTCTAAAGAAGATACTGATAAAAAACATAGAGAACAGAAAAATGATGGAATCCTTGAATGAGCAATACAGTAAAGAAATAGAATGCAAGAAACAGATGCAGCTGATCTACAGGAAACTAAAATCCCAATCAGAAGCTGGCAAAACTGTTTGAATGAAAGTTAAAACAGACTTTCAGACCTTAAAGACACCATTGCAGATAGTAAAAAGGTAAAAGAATATCTAAAAGCAACTAGGATGTGGGAAAAAATAGTTCAACATCTTCAAGACGATGAAAAGATGAACAACATAAGACAAATAGGCATTAATGAGAAAGAAGGAGTCAATACAAATGATATAAAAAGAATATGGAGAGAAGTAATAGCAGAAAACTTCCCAAATATGGGGATACAATCTGACACAATGGTAACTGAAGCATGTAGAACTCCAAATAACAACACAATTTAAAACACACCCAGATATATGATAATCAAGATCCCAGAAATTCAACACAAGAACAGTATAGCCATTAAAGAAAACAGACAGATCACATTTAAAGGAAAGCCCATCAGAATAATGGCAGATTTATCTTCACAAACCATCTACTAAAGAAGTGCATGCAACAAAGTACTTCAAGTCTTGCAAAAAAAAAAAAAAAAAAAAAAAAAAATTCCAACCAAGACTGCTATACCCTGCAAAACTCTCTTTCAGGTTAAATGGAGAAGTGAAATACTTCCATGAAAAAGAACAACTATAAAATTTTATGACAACAGAGCCAACCCTACACAGAATATGAAAAGATATTCTAGAGAGTGATCAAGAGGACAGGAACTCCATGTTTGAAAACAGAAAGGACCCACCAAATAGGGCAAACAATTGAACACAGGTGAAAAAAGATGTATACTACAGCAGTCTTTCAATTATTCTTTTGTATAAAGAAGCAAAAATATTTCCATAAGCATACTCTACAAATGGACTTCTCCTGCACCCTATAAGTTATGACTCTGTCTGGGTCTACAGGGTGGATATCAAGGAAATAGCAATAGTTCATTCCCACAAGTGACACCTGACTACCAATAAGAGTCATGAACACTGTCCATGTCCACCACATACTAGAACTTAGTGTGATATCCTATTACCAAACCATTAAAAGTACTGATCATATATTTGCCATTCCAGTATTTTTGTTATGGTTCATCCTTAGTAATTTATTACTGTTATGAAAAATTATTCTTAGTTGATATTTTTCTATATATTAACTTAATCAAATACTGTGTAAGTACTCTGAACTGATCACAGATTCATACGTATGATACACTACATTCTGGCCTCTAATTGGACTCAAAATGTAATTTTAATTTTTGTATATTAGTTTGAAATATTTAATTTAATTTTGAATTAATTAATATTTAATTACTTTTCTGAATATTGTTTAATTTTCATTTTTCTGTTATGATTTATACCGTTTCTTTGACTTACAGTCTACTTATAAGATATGGTATAATATTTTCTCTTAGTATTAGAAACTTTAAAAAGTATATTTCCATTTTCAATTGACTTTACATTAATTCTTCTTTGTCTTTTACACACACACACACACACACACACACACACACACATACACACATGTGAAAAAATATGTATATAACCTGACATAAGATTGATTAAGATTGATACTCTTTTGTGGAAATCTTCAATTATGTTTTTTTTTTTTTTTTTTGGCTTCACATTCACTTTTATTAAACAATAAGGCTAGCAGTGGAACTTTTTTATTTAATGCATAAACACATAACTCCCTTTATTAGAGAAATTATACACATTGGTAAATACGGTCAATGGTCACATCTATGTGTTAATTCTTTAAAAATCAGAATCAATAATTAGGATAGTTTCTGTATTTTCTTTGTTACATTGTGAAATGTCTTGTGTAGTCATATTCTATTGTTGGAATGACAGCTTGTACAAATTTCAAAAAAATTAAAAGATACATATGGACCCCAAGCTCTCCCCCTCCTTCTGCAACTGTCTCAATGATTTTCTTCATCACTTCAGCATGCCTGCATGGGTGAACAGAACACATAGGAGGTGGTGGGAGATGAGGGTGATTTTCAATGGTCACTGTTTTCTTCACATGATCTTGACTGATGTCTTCATACATGTGCTCAACTGTTAAAGGCTGTCGTTGCTCATCATAGCCAAACAGCCATAGTCGTGGGGTCTGGTAATATTTATCATAAGTGATGTACAGGTCATAAGTTCTGGTCTGTAAAATAGCATCTTCCCCTCCTGCATCAGTTTTAGCTTTACAAGCTTCTACTATTTTTCTTGTGTCTAGAGTAGCCTCATCTGTTTCCAACAATCCACTTTCTTCATATTCTTCCATGTCTGCAGCTTCTCCTTCATCTTCCTCTTCTTCCTCTTCACACAGTGCTGAGCAATCTTGGAGTTTTATACTATCCTTATTTTCCAATGTGATCTCCTTAACGGCTTCAGTTATTCCAGCAATACCTGTGTTGTGATATGTATCTACCCATCCCCCATCACCATCATCCTCTTCAATGATAGCTTCCAGTTCATCTGAATACTCCATCTGTTTGCAGCGTTTGTAGCATGGCACATTTTTGGTTACCAAAAACTGTTTGCCCGTTGGTAGATATGCCTTCACTTTTAATTCTTCTCCTGTAGCCCATTGCCATGTTGGGCAGTGATGGACTAAGTGATCTCCAGCTGCCACAAACTCTTCTGGGGTGATTACACCGGTCTCCTTAAATTTTGATTCCTTGAGCACCGGGGTCAAGTACTCAGCTACCTCCAGCGCCTTTCCCTTCACCGTGTTAATCACATTCTGCATCCTGGGGCCGGAGCAGCAGCCGGCCCCGCGAGAGGGAGGGCAGGGCAGCGGAAGGGACCAGAGTCAAGAGCTGCCCCAGAGGCGGGCGAGTCGCCCGGGTACCCAGCCGGCGGCAACCTAAGGGACGGCTCCGGACTGGATGTACGCGACGCGACGGGACGGACGGGACGAGGGGGAGGGGCGCTGCGCGAGCCTCGCGCCCAGGCGGCGCACGCGTGCCGGGCCTAGCTGTCACCTGGCCGCCAAGCGCGGTGCTGGGCTGGGGCAAAGCCGGGAGAAGAGCTGGGTGCACGAGCACCCCTCGCCCTCTCAGAAGCGCCTCTTCCTTTCTGCTTCACTCGCACCCCTTCCGGTTCCCCTTGCACTTCTCATTCTCTAGCCGTAGCTCCGCCGCCACCTGGGCCTCACGTGACACTTGACTCCTCTTCAATTATGTTTTAAATGGGTTCAACTACTATAATTGTATTTTACATAGTCCTGCATAGCTACCATTCTGAGAGCTCTTTATTATTTATCCAGAACCATACAGCTACTTCTCTTGCCTTCTGGATTATGGTCTTTGTTATATTCTATATGCTATGCCTGGAGGTATTAGAATATTTTGAGTTTTTATAACTGGAAAATATTTTTATTTTAGTTTTTGAAGTTATGTTTGCTAAGTATAAAATTTAATGAGGACAGAAATTTTTTCCCGTTCTTTGAATAGGTAAGTCTAGTTTCTCACCCACTTGCTCTTTTTGCTAATGTGGAAGAAGATTCTGCTTAATTTTGTTCTTCCATAGTTAATTTTTTTCTATGTGTATGCTTTAGTGGTATTTTCTTTACAAATAGTATTGGAAAATTTCGTTTTTGTGTAACGTGGTATGATTTTATTCATATTTCTTGTGCAGAAGATTCATTTTTATCTGAAATGTGGTGCTATAATTTTAACTAAGTTCAGAAATTTTAAATCTTTTAGTATTTATTGCTTATCCCCTTCTACTTTGAGAATTCTAATTCTATGAATATAAATTCATTTTTGGTGCAGGGATACCTATTATATGACTGATCTGTTAACTCTTTCTTCATGTTTATTTTAGACAATTTTTATTGTTATATTCATTTCAGTTTGTAAATATTTTTTACAATGTACAATCTATTATTAACCTAATATTATGTATTCATTTCAGAAAAAAATCCAAAATTCACTGTTTAGATCTTATCTTTCACATTTCAGTATTTGTCTACAATTTTTATTTCACTATATATGTACTACTGATTTTCAACAAAGTTAATAATGAGAAAAAATAAAACAGAAACACTAAATCCACTGGAATTGAAAGTAGGTGGAATTCTTGAAGAAATAGTACATAGAGAGTTCATGAACAAAAATGTAACATCACATCACAGTGATATATGTGGACCACTGTTTATAGCAACACAATTTTTTATAGTTAAATCTTGGAAATAACCCAAATGCCCATCAAGTGAGGAATGGATAAAAATGATGTGGGACTTTTATACAATGCAGTATTATTCATCTATAAAGAAAAATAAACTTGAGACTTTTATTGGTAAGTGCATGCAACTACAGGCTATACTCATAAAAAAATAAATCAGACCCACATGTGCAAACAGCATTTTGTATTTCTAGTGTAACTACCTGAAAGAATAAATAAAATCTGAAAGATGCAATAGATATGGTAAAATGGAAAGAAAATGATCATAATAAATAAACAATTGTAATGAAGGAAAAGAGAAAAGAGGAAAAATGGGAAGGGGGAGAAACGATTTAAGTGTATATACAGGATAGCTGAGATGATTATACTACTAATTTCTAACAGTTTTTTAAAGTAGCAGTTAATATTTAAAGTTTTTACTTTGACTAACTTTATATGCTAATATCTGTAATTTCAGCAACTATATAGATGACCGCAGTGTTTGAATATCTTTCATTTTGCTCTTTTAAATGTGTATTGTCACTGATATCTTATCTGTTATTGTTATACTTTTTAAAATACATTAAAACCTGAAAAGCAAAAAAGACAAAGGAAAAATAGTTTATTGTAAGAAAGCATTAATATTTAATTATTTGATCAACCTTGCATGCCTGTAGTGGTAATCTTAGCAACAAATTTGATGCCGATATGTAATATAAGAACCACTGTTGATTAGCTATTTTTATTTTGAAATTCTGTACCACTTGTATTTTCCCTGTTGCTTTGTTTTCGTCTTTTTTATTGTTATTTCTTTTTGTTTTTATCCTATTTAAAATAAAATAAAAATACATTTACCATGATTTAAATGGTGATAACTATTTGCTGGGATGTTAATTAAATGAAGTATTTGTCAAAATGTGCAATAGAAAACATATAAACACTTTCACTAATACGGTGGTTAAATAAAATAATTTATTGGAAAACAGACTTGTTTTGTATTCCAACTTCACAATTTACCAACTTTTATTTTAGGGCAACTTAATATCTGAGTTGTAGAGGTAATTAATGGTACTTTTGTGGGAATAAGCTGAAATGATATAGATATTAATCCACTGCGCATATAAATGCATTTTTCAAAATTTAGCAATTTTGATTATGTGCAATTCTGCATGTATCAAAACTTGTATTTCAGACATAGTTATGTGAACTGAGAACATGTGAAATACATGTGTTTTTGTAAGTTATGTCCAAAGTCAAGTATTTAGCAATTTTGTATCCCACTATATAATTTTCTTTCTTTCAATTATTTCTTTCAATTTTTCATGTCAAATAAATCAACTCATTTTTAATATCTAATATTTATATATTGGAAATTAATAACTTACGTATTTAATTTATTCATAGGCTATTTCAATTTTGTCCCTGATATAAAATAAACAGTATCAGAAATATGTAGAAATGCCTGTTATGGTTATTATAAATAATACACGAAAATGAGTTTGTCCATTTGAGCTTTATGGACTTTTTAAGCTTGGCACTGTGTGGAGGATTGACAGTCGGTGGTCAAATTGTAACACTTACTTAAACTGAAACAGCATGGTGTTCAGTTTTGGAATCTCACCTGAGGACTGCTGACAACAAAATAATAGTACTGAAGGAGATGAAGAGAATTTGTTGAAAAGCTATAGAGAAATGTTGCCTTTCCTGGAGAAGCTTTTAATACTGATAAACTCAGTTGTTCTCATTATTGGATGATCTCAAAACCCCATTGTCACTGAGAATGATTGTGTACCTTTCAGGGGATCCCCAGTTCTCACTTCACGAATTGCTTCCTGGCTCCAGTGCAGATCACGAGCCGGCTAGAAGAGATCCTTCACCATGCTGACACAGACATTCTAGCTTCTACCACTGATCTTTTGGCCTTGAGCACAGATACATGAAACAGGACTGTGTGAAACATTGTTATGACTTCTTGAACTCCAGTTGAACTTGTGGGGAAGGGGGACATTGTTATAGACTCTAGATCTTCAGCTGAGCACATGCATGGCATTACCGTGGGATTTAGGTCCCCAGCTTTATTATTTGATCTTTAGTGTGTGGAGAGATATCTTGCATTCTTTTTGTATATGATTTTTTCAGTTACTATTATAAAATAATTCTATAAATTATGTGTCTTTTATATGTTTAGTATAGGGTCTACAGTGTCTCACAACATAGATTGAACTCGTAGTGATCCTCCTGTTTTCAGCCTCTAAATAATGTTTTGTATTATGTTTTGCACTTGCAAACACATTTTAGAACTAACTTTTCTGAAAACCTAACAGTTGTCACATTAAAACTAAAATTATAATATTCAGTATTTATCATGACACTATAATTTAATTATGTTTCTAATTTCAAATTTAACCAGTCAATTTGTAATATTTGGCATGTACTCTATACCAACAATTTTTGAATCAAATGATAGAAATGTAATCACACTGTGATTCCAGTTCAAAAGGATTGAACTATATCCAAAACTATAAAGTGCAGTAAGGGTAAATATTGTCAATAAAGAGCAGAAATTATAATACATGGGAAGAAGTATTATTAAAAATATATACACCTAATTCTATGTACTTGTAGGCCTTTACCTTGAGTGTTATATCATTTGCTATTAATTTCATACCTTTGGCAGAAAATGAATTTCATTTCAGGCATTTAAATATTTGAGGTAAGAGTGCCACAAACCATATGGATCTTGTTTGAAACTCTTTCAAATTATAAATATCCATATGCAACTGATAAAATCGAATTTACTTGGTAGGGAAATGGAAAGCTGCTCTCAAATCATGTCCAAGGAGATCATCCTCTAGGCTTTCTAAGTACTAACCTCAAGGGAAGTTACTTCATCATAACTTGATCCACAACACACTAATGAAGATTGCAATGTGCCCAGTATTCATCTATGTTGACTTTACAGACCTGGAATTACTTCATCAGCATTTCAACTTAATGAAGTCATTTTTAACTGTACTGGTTCTGAGGCTGACTTCATGTTTGTGTGTTGAGACTCTGAACAATCCTGACAATTACTCATTTACTGAAATGTTATTAACCTTGAGTTGACAATAACTGTCTTGTATGACATAAGCCTGTCAAATGTAGATTAAGTACTATCTCATAAAGATATTTTTAGTGTCATCTATCAATTTATTTATCAGTATGTTTTCTCTATGTTTAAGGGAAACATCCCACTATATCTATTCTAGAATGAAACTAAAATGAGGGTTTGTTTTATTGATAATTGTTCCATATAGCCAAAAAGAGAATTACATATTATCTAATATAGTTAATCCTAAAATAGTTTTCCTTTGGGACTAATTTGAAATGCAACTACAAGATGTATTGATATACATAATATTAACTCTTATTATGCTATTAAAGTCTTGTAAGATGTGGTAGTTTACAGTAGTAGAATCCATCTCCATGATTCTGCCTATCCTGTCTCATATACTTGAAGCAAGTTCAAAGAAGAAGCTAGAGACATCTTTTAAAAATATATTTGGTTGTTTCATGGTCTCACTACGCAGCTTGGACTTGTAATGATCCTCCTGCTGCTAGCCTCTCCAGTGCTGGGATTATAGGTGTGTTCTGCTATGCATAGACTCTGGGCAGCCCAGCCTGCTCTGGTGTGGGGCTGGTGTGGCATGTGGTGCAAGGGATCAAACCACAGACCCTGTACTTTCCTAAGCTTGCCTAGGCAGGCACTTTAATCCATGGGGCTATCTCATTGGCCCCTAGAGATATCTTGAAAAATAAATCAAGCCATATCTTCTCACTTTCCAACTTAAAACTCAATAATATAGCTCATGCCAAATAAAAGATAAAGTAGTTACAATGTGTTGCAAGGCCTCCCGTGACCTTCCATCATTTTTCATTATGCTCTCACTTTATCTCTAGGCCTCTTTCCTGGTTCAATTTGCCAAACAATTCTCTTCATCATTCACTGCATATATCAATACATATATTAACTCTATTATGGATTTTATTCTCTTTGTCTGGAGTACACTTCCTCAGAACATTAATGTGGCTACCCTCTTATCTCTTTCAAGTACTTATTTAAAATACAATGCAAATATGTGTACTTACAGCACTCTAATTACATTGTTACTTCCACTCCAAAGCTTACATGTTTTCATCTTGTATGTTTAATGACTAACATCTTATAGACCTTGAATATTTGTTATGTATTTATTATTAATGTTTGATCTCCTACACTGAAATGCAGCTGTATATGGTAAAAATTTATGTCTTTATTATTCATTCCTACATGTACAACTTTATACCTTTGCTTGGAACATAGTAGCCACTCAATTTTAAAATAAAATACTGACCTTCCACAGAGTTCTCAGGACCCATACTGCCCCGTTCTTTCGGGAAAACTTCACCCCTCCCACACTGGACAAGATCAGGCCTGGAGAATGTGGGGGTAAACTCCTGCGCTCCCCTGCGCTGGTTGGATCTTCCTCCCCCCTATCAAGCCCAGAACATCTCCTGAGGAGTCCTTCCACTGCTGCGTTCTCGGGACCTTTTCCACCCCACACTCTCACTCTCCCTGGAAAACTCCACCCGTGTCATCCAGCCAAAGCTCAGGCCTGGCGAGTGTGGGGGAGACCTCCTGCACTCCCGTGCTCTTGTTGGATCTCTCTGGATCAAGTCCAGGCCAGCCCTTGATATAAGGGCCTCCAGAGACCCGGCGCCAAGCCCATTGAATGAGTGAGAACTTCTGTGACACTCTTCAGACCCTGAGATCCAGCTCAACCAAGAGCCCAACTACTATGTGGGAGAGCTTCTGCACACCCTTGTGCCCCCTGGGTCAAGGGAAAAACAGGGAAACAACACGTTCACTGTTGCACCAGAGGGGCACAACAGGTTCACTTCTGAGGACTGCAGCAGAAAGGAACTGAACACAACACATAAACCAAAGCAAGTCACAACCAAATGAACTAAAACTTCACACATCTCCACCAAAACTGCAATAGCTGCTAAGGATATAACTGCACCAAAGCTCTACATCAAAGGTCAGAGGTCAGTGCTATACAAAATGAAAAAGAGAAGGAGCACAATACAATCTCAGGCCTCGAGTCCACCCAGAACAAGTGCAGAGGAAACTAGCTCAGTTGAAATGTATGAATTACTAGCATCAGAAGTAAAGAAACAACAGCAGAAAGGTATAGAGGAACTCAGAGCAGAATTGATTTCTAAAATAAAAAAGGAAATCTCTGAATTCATAGCACTCAACGAAAAGAATCAAATACAGAAACATATGGAGGAAACCCAATCTGAAAAATACTTGGCTGCAAAATAATTAAAACTGCTTCTAAAGAACACGTGGACAAAAACTAGAGGAGATTGCAAATATGACGGATTCCTTGAATGAGTAATACAGGAAAGAAATAGATTGCATGAAGCAGAGTCAAGGAGATATAGAAGAACTTAAAACATCAATCACGCGTCTACAAAACCATTTGAATGAATGCGAAGACAGAGTTTTAGATCTTGAACACACTGGTACACTTAGTGAGAAGGTAAAAGAAGATCTCTTTAAAAACAACTAGGATGCAGGAAAAAATAATTCATCACCTGCAAGATGATGCAAAGATGGGCAATGTGAGACCAATAGGAATCAATGAGAAAGGAGCAGTCAGTAAAAATGATATAACAAAGAATACGGCATGCACCTATGGTATTTATTAATTTTTTTCATTTATTTTTATTTTATTGAAATACAAATGTCAATCAGACAGTTTCAAAACACCATAACCATAAAGAGTCGATGAAATAATACATTGTAAACTGTTTTCATAACGTTTTGGTATTGCACAAGGTGCATACATGATATTATATTTACAGGTATTTATGTAGCTGAATTATATCAAAGATTCAATAATTATTTACCTAGTGGATGACCATAGCACTAAAAGCCGACATAATATCCTGTCCCACCATCAATAGTACAGATCTTGCCTCTCATAGAATTATGTAGAAGCACAGTGTTATCTAACCCATCTGTACTGTCTATACACACACAGGATGATTTTTTCTTTCTACAACCCTTCCTTTGTCTACACCTGACAAAAGTGGGCACTCCGTTGACATTCAACTACCTTAGGTGTTTGAACTCGACACCACAATCCAACACAGTCCAGCATTCTGCAACCTTAGGGAGTTATTCAAAGAAATTGTCGACCATATCCATTTACAGCTCAGCTTAATATTATGGGCTCACGATGTATACTTCATTTTTATACATTTATGCTTTTCTGCTGGATGGTTAAGACCCAGGTAGTTTAAAACTTATATATCAACACATGAACTTTATATTTCCTATGTGGTCATTGGAGTCTTCTGGGGTTCATCTTGTAGTCCTGTACATTATTCTGTAGTTCCTTTGTCTGTGTCATCCATGTGGATGAGTCACGGCCAATGCTTGACCAGACTGCTCTCTGTGAGAGCCTGAGAAAAAGATTTCTCTTCATGTGACTCTCCCCAGGCACACTATAGAACTTCAATCTCTTTCCTCTGTGGCTCCACAATCTCCTTGCTCAGAAAATTT
>PVKA01051307.1:0-12263 GCA_004027165.1 Ctenomys sociabilis
GTCCCACCCCACAGCCCCAGACCCAGTGCAGGTTGGCCTGGAGTGAGAACTCCAAGCCTGCCCCGCTGGAGGGACATTTCTCAGCAATCCTCGGTCCCACACCACAGACTGAAACCCAGCACAGCCTGGCCTGTGAGGTCGGCCTAGAGTGAGAACTCCAGGTCCACTGCACCAGAAGGACCTTTCCCAGCCTTCTCGGGTTACGGCCTGTAGACCTGGACCCAGCACAAGCAGTATAGCCTACTCAGTGAATAAGATCATCCACTATCCTTTTGTGAGCCCAGAAGATCCACCAAAGCCCAGGCCCACCCACCTGGGGAATGACCTGCCTGACATAGAGATCCAGGCCATGCAGAGAAGTCTTGCACCTGAGACCAATCAAAAAACACTATCTTTAATTTTTCTTGTGAAAAATCAAGGCAAATGGCCTAGATCTGATATCAGAGACACAAAAGGAGAGAGAGATGGATATAAGGCTGTCATTAAGCTCTTGACCACTGTGCTCACTCTTACAGTGGTGTGCTCTCACCCTCTAGAGTGCACCTTCTTTTCTATGTTCAGCTGGAGTGAATGCACTTCTCTTTGCAGAGCATTACTTTTCCTACCTTTTGTGCAAAACCTCACTAACTTTTGTGCTTGTTTTGTCCAATTCTTTGTTTAGGATAAGAAGAACTTAGAAAGAACTTCTACAGAAGGATTCCTCAGAACCCAGTAGCACCAGCAGAGGTAAGCCAAGAAGACCTCCAAAGGCATTCAGCCCCTAGAGGGGGTAGAGATGGAGAGGAGGTTGGGGTAAGCCATGATATTTGGAGAGAAATTTGCCCTTATCCATACTCTCAACCTGGCTCAGGGAATTTTCCTTGGGGGAGAAGCAGGCCTTTAAACATATGGCTTCCGCTTTCTTCCTAAAAGAACTGGCTTTAGACCAGGCATGGTGATGTGCCCCTGTAATCCCAGCTCTTGGGAGGCTGAAAACAGGAGAATCACTATGAGTCTGATCTACGTAGTGAGGCCCTATAGACCCTGTTCTAAATAAAAGAACAAACACAAAATAACCTGGCTTCATTAACAACAGAGCATAGAGATGGTGAAACTTAAGGTGTTCTCAAGAACAGTGGAAGATGTGGTTAAAAGGAACTGGGAGGAGACTCACAAATCTATTTTTTTATTTTTAGCAGAACCAGGGATTGAACTCACCAGGCAAATGCTTATTCTACTGAGCTATCTCCCTGGCCCGAGATTCACAAATCTAATGAAGACACAATTGAGACTATAGGCTAATCATTTTGCAGAAGAGAACTAAGGAAAAAAAGAAAAACAACTGGGAGGATCCTACATGAGGTCACAGGAAAGATAAAAAATAGACTTCAGAAACTATTGTTTCTGAACACAATTAGACTAAGTTAGCTTAAAGAGCAATTTATGTCCTAAAGGCCATTGTTGAAAACAACAGAGCAATCATCAGGCAATTACTGGAGCCTAAGAGCTGTGTGTGGTCAGAAAAAAACCAAAACAGAAAAAGCCCAGCCACTACCACTGTAACCCCATGGTGACAGTGGACATACCTCACATAGTATCTCCCTGAGGTGTAATGCTGTGGAGGAAAATAGACTTCACTAAATTAATCCAGCCAGTCATTCAAACAAATGTAGACATGTAAATCACAGTAACAAGCTGGGGTGGGGGTCAGTATACAAAGTATACAGTATATTATCAAAAATGCCCAATCTCCAGTAAAAAAAAATGAGATATATAAAGACATTATGATACTCCTGGAAGAAAAGCAAGCAAGTCAAACTGCCTGAAGAATAACCAGATGATATATTTAGTAGGAAAAAGCTTCAAAATAGTTATTATAAGTATGTTTGCAAAACTTAAGGAGAGCATGATTAGAAAAGTAAAAGGGCTGGGGATGTAGCTCAGTGGCACAGTGCCTGCCTTGCAGGAATGAGGCCCTTAATTCAGTTCCTAGTACCAAAAAAGAAAATAGTGAAAAGAAGCTAGGTCAACACTCTATCAAATAGAGAAGAGAGTAAGGAAATATAAACTATGAAAGAGAACTGAATGAACATTCTGGAGGTGGAAACTACAGTAACTGAAATAAAAAGTTCACTACAGGGTGAACAGAACATATAAACTAGCAGCAAAAAAAAAATTAGTGAACCTGAAGACAGGTCAACAGAGATTATGCAAGCTGAAGAATGGGGAGGAAAGAAAAGGAATGAAGTAAAATGAACAGAGCTCTGGAGAAATGTGAAGCAGCAAAGATAAGTAAAAACTGAGAATTTTTGAGCAGGACTGCTTGATGAGAACTATTAAAGGAAGTTTTGCATGAAAGCAAGTGACTGCAGAAGCCATTTCAAAGCCACATGGAAAAACAGGGAGGTCTGGAATATGTAGTTGTGAAATTGTAAAACACTAGAAATGAACTCTTTTACTGATTCTAAAATGCAACTGTATAAAATGTGTACAACAGAGTTTTGGGCTAAAAACATGTAGAAATGTTATACATAGAAATGTGTATACATGCATAGCTACATACATCATATCTGCGCAAAGCAGATGTGTAGAAGTAAAGGCTTATTGAGCAAAGCAAATGCAAGTGGATATAGTAAAGCAATATTTACAACAACACATTGTTGAGTTTGTAACATTAATAAATGTACTATGCATGACAATAATACCACAAAAGGGGGAAGGAATAATGTTTTACTATATAGTGGAATTAAGCTAGTTTAAAACAGAACCTGGATCAGAAAGGCTAAACTATATAAGGGAAATTCTAGAGCACCACAAAGAACCTTACAAAATTCTGAAAAATCATTAAATATTCATAAAAACATACAGATGGCAAACAAGCACATGAACAGATAATTAGCATGTCACTAGGCATCTGCACATTTAAAAGAAGTATGATATCTCTAAATGATACTATCATTTTAGAATGGCTAACATCCAAACATTGACAACACAAGTTCTGGTGAGGATGCAGAGTAATAGCTACTTTTCATTCATTCTTGTTGAGAATGAGAAATGGCATATCCACTTTGGAAGACAGTTGGCAGTTAAGAAAATCTGAACACAACTGCTATAGTTCGTAATTTCAATGTCGCCCAGAGGAGTATGTATTAAGTACCTGGTCTCCAAGGAAGCACTCTTGGGAGTTACTGTCCATCTTAAGTGGTAGGGGCTATTCTGAAGGTCCTCAGGTCTCTCTAGGATGCCATCAAAGCTGATCAGGGGACCCCAGGCTCCCAAGTTCTAATTCTTAGCTCAAGGTGTTCTATTAACATGTTCTTGGCATAATGTGCTGCCACTATTAGTGGTCCAAACAAAGGGGACTGCTTGATCATGGACTGGAATTTCCAGAACCATCAGCCAAAATAAACTACTCAGACACTTTGTAATAGTTATGAAAAAGAAATATAATAATCTTAATATGCAATGTAACAATCCTGCATCAAGGTATTTATCTAAATGCTTGGAGAATGAACTGGTATCCATACAAAAAGCCATATATATGATGGCTGGAGGTTTACTCATAACTGTAAAAACCTGGATGCAATTAAGATGGTCTTCAATAGGTGAATGGATAAATTTTGGCACATCCAGACAATGGAATAATATTCAATGATTTAAGAGAAGAGAGAGGGAAGGAGGGAGAGAGGGAGAGAGAAAGCGAGTGAACGCGAGTGTGTGCGCTATCAAGGCATAAACAGACACTGAACTATTAAGTGCTGATTGCTAGGTAAAGGAAGATAATTGGCAACAATTACACACTGTCTAACTACATGACATTCTAGAAAAGGCAAAATTATGAACATAGCAAAAAGATCAGTACCTAATAAAAGTTTGGGGAAGAGGGAGGGAAAGGTAAATAAGTGCACAGGGATTTGGGGGGCTAGTGATACTACTTTGTATAACAGTCTGTAATAGATAAATTTTATTATATATTTACCAGAACTCACAGAATATCCAACACACAGTGAACCCTAATATAAGCCATGGGTTTTAGTTAATAAGAATGCATCAACTATAATGAATGTACCACATTATAAAACACTCATAACAACACATGGTGACTCTGCACAGGTACCAGTTCTGTCCTCTAAACTATTAAGAACATCCACACTTTATTTCAAATCAGCATCCTTCAGACATCTAAAGGCAACTAGACCCAGCTTCCTTATATTAGTATAGAAAGTCAGGGGGCTGGGGAGATGGATCAGTGGAATAAGTGCTACCCTGGCAAGCGCAAGGGCCTGAGTTCAATTCCTGGTTCCACAAAAAAAAGAAAGAAAGGCACTTGGCTTGCTGAGATTTTCAATCCTCGTTACACAAAAACACAGACCAAATCTTGCTCTTGGTTTCCTTGATTTTTTTAATAAGTAAAGGCTCTGAAGTCACTTGGATGAAAGTCCTACTATGACAGACTCTGAGGAAGATGCACTGACATCCATGGGAGGCTTTCCCTTTGCTGTTTTTGAGGACTTGCATCTTTGCAGGAAAGAACTAAGGGTGGAACAAAAAGGCAAACGAATACTTAACCCACCACTAAAAGTTGGCCTAGATAATGATGCATCTACCTTAGTGTTTTCATGTTGTTTCTATTCACTTGTGAATCCAACCATTCTCAGGACCAGCCAAGCTGAGACAGTGTAGCTAGCTTTCTTGTTGTTATGGAAACAGGAAAATAGTAGCTTGGTAAGACTTTTTCTGGTAAGAACACACACACACACACACACACACACAATCCCAGTAATTCAATAAACATCAGCAAGCATAGTTGTCTCCAATCCCAACATGAGTACCAAGTGTAGGAACCACAGTTTAGAAATCTCTCACCTGAGTACTCATATAGCTCCTATAACTTGAATATTTGAGAAACTGAAAATCAATTTCTCTGCCAGTTTAGTAACTGGTGATGTGCAGATGTGCCAAGAGAAGACTACATATTTTATTGCCTTTGGTCCCTCCAAAGCCTGGCCTCTAAGGGAAGTGTTGAATATTTACTGGATGGAACCACAGAAATATTGGAAAAGTTTTTCACTCATTCTCTGTACTTTGTTCCTAAGTAGAAGTTACTCTGAAGAAACAACTGTAGATGTCTCAGTGGCACAACTGGCCTGAGGAATCTGGCCACAGTTTAGACCAAACTGTGGAAAAGCTACCTGAAACCAGTTGACATCTTAGAAGGAACCAGACTTCTGGGATCAATCTATCTTTAAGACACAAAGCCATCTTTGGTGAGTATGCATATGGCGCACCCAACTTTTGCTATAAAAATCCCTGGTGGGTATTTCTTCAATACCCGAGCAGAGATGTATCACAGCTAAGTGGTCTCTGATGCTGCCATCAACTAACTCCTTTCATCCACCTCAACCACTGTCAATACTTGCCATTTGGATCTCGGCCTCCCACTGTAGTGGACCACTGTGTCAATTGTCATTTGACAGCAGTGCTTCCTGACTTTTAAATCTCGGGTCATCCACAATTAAACAACAAAAAGATTCTCGGGAAGCATGAATATCTTCTAACTTTGTTACTATCCAATTAAGAAGAAAGTTTTATTTATATGAAATAAATATGATATACAAATTTTGTATACTACACATACCCATACAGTATTTTTTTTTTTTTTAGAGAAGGATCTACAGGGTGTTTAGTGTCACACTACTTGATCAGACTCAGTGATCTACCTGTTTAGAGCCTTCCAAGAACTGGGATTACAGGCGTGTACCACCATGCGTAGCCGGCTCAGCAAGCCCCAGGGGTAAGGCAAAACAGCAAGCCTGGGGATTGAACCTCTAGCCCCTGCACCTGCTTGCAGGTACTTTAATCTACTGAGCTATTTGGCTGGCCCTACAATAAGTATTTCTAGTGCACAGCTTTTGCAAATACCTAAATGCAAACGGCTATGAAAAGATACATGGGGTGGAATGTGTCATACCCTCTGACAGTGATGTCAACTGTGACTGCTATGTGAGACACATGTCCCAAGAAGTTAGCAGAACCCTTCAGAGCACTGCTCCTACTCCCTTCCTGCAGCACAGGAATGCATCTCTTGGCAGGGCTGGTGGTGACAACAGAGTCAGCAAACATTTTCTTTAGTTATGAGTCAACAGGGACTCTGGTACATCCAAACTGCTGCTTCTTTTGTGTTTCTTACTCATGTCAGTTTGGCAGTCACTATCTTTTTTAAAGAATACAAAATCATAATAGAAACAAAAAACATTAGAAATTGTGGCTTTCTAACTGGTGGTCAACTTGTTATGCCTAGATGAATTAAACTAGCATGGTGCTGAGTGTGCAAGGCCCACCTGATTGTTGCCAGCAGCAAAAGGCAGAACAGGTGAAGCTGCCAAAACATTGTTAGGGATGCTATTTGGAGAAGCTGTTGGAAGCTGCTAGTTCTCTTGGGCTGCTCTGCTGGAGGATCTTGCCATGCTGGCTTTCCCCATGAACTGGAGAACCTCTGATCTCCAGATTAGGGTCTGATCCTTATCTTGAGCTTCGCTTCTTGGCTCCGGAGGGGAAGATGAGGCACTGCTCGGCCTCATAAAGCTCACTGCATTGGCTTTCCTCATAGGAACTTGGATTTCCTCATTGCCGGAGGAGCTCAGGACCTTACTGTGGCTAAGGATGGCTGTGGTACTCTTGGGGGAGCTCTGATGCTTACCTGGAGTACTGCTTTCTAGCTCCAGTGCGGATCCCTCAGACTGCTAGCACATCCTCAGTCCCACTGGCATAGACTTCCTAGTTTCCACCACTGACCTTTGGGCTTTTTCAGCACAGATCCATGAAGCAGGCCTGCATGGGACTTTGTTGTGGGCTCCAGGCCTCCAGCTGGACTGCTGGGAGGCATTGTTATGAGCTCTAGGTTTTCAGCTGAACTCATGCAGGATACTAGGATCCAGGTCCTTAGTTGGAGTCTTTTAGTTTTTAGTGTGGATAAATTTGCTATACTTGTATATAATTCTTGGTGATTCCTTATAAATTAATATAATAAAATGTGTCCTGTACTATATTGTTTGCCTTGCAGAAACTCCAAACCATGACAGAAATGATACAAAATTTCCCTAAACAAAGTAATAGGAATTCAACAATACATTGTTGAATTATGTTATCTTCAAATTAGTTGTTTAGGTTACCTGATATAAACATGCAAAATTGGTTTAAAGAAAAAACAAAATAACAACAAAGAAGAAATATATAAGAAATTCAAAAGAAAAAAATAAGAATATGGCAGTCACTGTTTAACATACATTACTGTTTCAATTGGGACGAAAAACTAGTTCAAGGATGAGAACCAGAAGAGACAGACAGATGTATACAGACAAAGGATATGTAGATATACATATACATGAACATACACACAAACATACACAAAGACTTCATATGAGTGGGGACTTACTAGGAGGTATTGAGTTTCACATTGATCTTCATGTAAATCTCACTCAAGGTTTTCAGAGCAAAGAATAAGAAACTAGCCAACCTGGGAATATGTGTCTGAATCAACCACAATGTTTCATTTGTTTTTCTTCCAGTTATTAGGGTCAGAAACCTTTTTTCTTCTTAACCCCATAAACAACTACAAATCCTGTGGGATTTCCTTCATATTTCCTTCCTTCCTTCCTGGACAACTGAGTGAAGGCTTTCTTCTATACTTAGATATACAACAGTAAGAAAAACTGATGTGATTCCTGGTCTCAGGAGGTGCTTGCTCTGGTATGAGATGTATTTAAAGAGGCAATTTCAAGACATTAAGGTGAGTACATTGATAGAGACTATTTTAGGATGCTATGAGCTCAAAGAATGAAGGACCCCCTAACTGACACTTAGAGTAGAAAGAAGAATTTTCTAGGCAGGGGTAGCTAATATTGAGTTGATTCATCCACATAGCTTAGGGCTAGCATCTTTTTTCTTGCCTGGACAACTGACTTGAGATAGCTCAGAGGCATAAGCACCTGCATGACTTACTTTTTAAATTAGCCTTTTGCCTTTACCTTTAGTAGAAACT
The DNA here is from genome assembly GCA_004027165.1 of Ctenomys sociabilis. Classification (NCBI taxonomy): domain Eukaryota; kingdom Metazoa; phylum Chordata; class Mammalia; order Rodentia; family Ctenomyidae; genus Ctenomys; species Ctenomys sociabilis. Next base: position 8,021 of record PVKA01051307.1, read on the forward strand.
CTTACCTTAAAATAAAAAGCAAACTTCACAGACTGGGACTCTGTGATTTAGATCTTGGTTCACCTCCCATCAGGCCTTCTCACACTTTCACACTAATGACAGACACAGCCTCCCTTCTTTTCTCCATTGTGCTATACTTACACCATCTGCCTGGGAGACTGTTTCCCTCATTTTTCAAAGCTAGATTAAGCTTCCCTTCCTCTGGAAAGCCCTCCTTGAATACACTGGCATAGGCATACAGTGCACTTACTCGTAATTATAGACACCATTGCCACCTGATAATAAATATGTGCTATTTAGTTTGGGCTTCAACTTGGGTGATTAGAGGCCCTAATTAAGAATTCTTGGGCTGGTGAGATAGCTCAGCAGACTAAGTGCCTACTTAGGGAAGCATAGGGACCAGGGTTTGATCCCTGGCATCACATGCTGTGCTGGTCCCACCCCCAGGTGCACTGAGCTGGCCCCCAGACCAGGCCTGGCAGTGCACCCCTGTTATCACAGCACTGGAGAGGCTGAAAGCAGGAGGATCACTACAAGTCTGAGCTACGAAGTGAGACCCTGTACCAAACACATTTTTATATAACATTCCTTTTTTTTTTTTGGCAGAACCGGGGATTGAACTCAGGCCCGTGCGCTTGCCAAGGGAAGTGCTTATTCCACTTAGCCACTTCCCCGGCCCCCAAAACTCTTTTTCTTTTTTTTTGCGGAACTGGGGATTGAACTCAGGCCCTTGCACTTGACAGGGAAGCGCTTTTTCCACTGAGCCATCTCCCTGGCCCCAAACACATTTTTAAGGAAAGCATCCTTATTTCAGGGTTGGTCAGCTAATATGGAGTCCCTGAGAAAGCTACTAAAAGCCCTATAGCTCTTCATTTGTCAACCAATACTTAACACTTTACAAACCAACTAAAAATCAAACAAATAATTCCTTCAATTTATTCAATTAATGGCTTGTTAATTAGTATTGTGAATACTAGAAATGAATTATTGATTTAAAAATATTTACAACATATAGATTAAATAAAATAGTCCTAACTCTTGCACAGAAAAGGCTTAAGCTTTTTTCACTTGTCACTTTGGCATTCAGGAGTGTCAGCTAGGGCCACCAACCCCAACATGTGCCCTGCTATTATGTGCTATTCTTGACAGAAGCCCAGACCCATGGGGCCAGCAGATCTTGAACTTGCAACTCCAAAGCCATCAACTAAAAACAAAGCTTTTCCTCATAAGTAGATGATGGCTGACATGCACTGAAGTAACTCGAAGTGGAGGAAAATGGGCTCGCTTGAGCTCCTCACACTGGAGTGTGCTGGTTCTGAGTGGCAGTAATCATGGCCTCAGACTTGTCTGTCCTCGCTGCTTGACAGGAGTGCAAGAGATTTTCATGTACAGTATGTATTAGGGCTGTTTAGACAACATATTTTTATTCTTTGCTTTTAAAAAAGTCTCTGAGGATTCGGGACCTGTTTTGCCATACAGCTTTGAACTGAAAACCTGCTGTTAGTCAACAGAACCAGTGAGTTGTCATTTTTGATTTACAATCCTTCGCTGACACGATGGTGGCTTAAATTGTAAAAAAAAAAAAAGGAGGGGGGAGGCAAAGGAAGGAAATGTTTCACCTATCAGCAAATGAAAGCTAGTAAGAGAAAATACAGCAGAAATATCAGTGTGTTTATGTGCTTCAATAGCAGCACTGCAGCTAAGGGGAAAGGACTTCAACAATTCTCCTGATGTCATCTGAGTGCTGCTCAGGTGAAGGATTCTTAGCCCGTCTGCACCACAGTGCTTACAGGCAGGGTGGGCCTGAAATAGCCAGATGACAGGGCTGGTCTATGGGGTAAATACTGAACACCTCTGTATGGCTCGTGCCAAAGTTTTTATATCTCTGGCCAAGTGTTTTAGACATAGCTATCAAGAGGGAAGGCACATTATTATTAAAATGATGACATAATTTTCCCTCAGAATACCTCTCACTGACACTGTATCTGGTACTGAAGATGGAAATTCTAGAACTGACAGTCCTCAGTTGCCAGGAGACAAAGCTGGGCCCCAAGCCCCACTTGGCTTCTCTGGAAGAGCCAAGTAGTCCTGGCAACATGTCATTAAAGGACTCAATCAGAAGAAATTTCTGACACTATTAAGATGATTAAATACCACTGCAATTTCAAGAAGATTGTCCAAGCTAGGAGAATAAATACACAGGAGGAATTTTAAAAAAATTGAAAACTCACCTTCTTGGCAGCAGGATCCCCTTTGGACTGATGGTATGATGGAGACAGTTTTACCTGAAAGAAAGGGCAAATATTTCAATATTTATTTAGTTATAGCTTAGATTTATTTGATCCACATTCAGTCAATTCAACTAGGCTTGGGTTGTAGCTCACTGGTAAATCACTTGGTATGTATGAGGCCTTGTGCTTGACTCTCAGCACTCCAAAGGGGGGGAAAAAAGCCAAATCAAACAAAAAACAAATCCAAGAATCACTATATTAGTATAACAGAGATAAAACATTTTCAGAGGAACAGCGAGTAGATTTTATATTAAGTTCCCTCATAGTTCCCCTACAGATTAAAAAGTCCATAGCTATCCAAGATAAAAACACAATTAGAGTAAGAAAAATGGAAGAGGTGGTCCAAGATGATTTCACTTACATGGCATGGAACTGAACAGATATAAACCTTTGGTGGTACTGTGAACAACCAAGGCAGTAAAGAAGTAATGGGCAGTATTTTTGCAGAGGTAGGTAAGAAATGAACTCTTGATACAATAATGTGGATGAATCTTAAATAATTATGCTGAATGAAGGAAATCAAAGTGTACATATTTTATAGGTTTATTTATCCAAAATTCTAGAAAATGAAAACTAATCTACTTTGACAAAAAGCTAATCAGTGGTTGTCAGGGAACTGAGTAAATTTTTGATGGTGATGGATAGGGCCATTACCTTGATTATGGTGATAGATTCAGGGGTAGGTAAATACATTTGTCAAACTTGTATACTTTATTTATTCATGGTTTATATTAATTACCGTGTTACCTCAAAAGGCATTGTTAGAAATGTGTAAGATATGTTAAAATAGCAGGTAGAAAGATATTTATGGCCTTATATTTATGGCCTTATAAGATTTATATCTTTGAAAATAAAAAAGAGCCTGTTTCCAACCTGAGTAACTAGAATGACTCAAATAAGATCTAAATAAGTACAAAAAAGGAAATGAAGTACAGAAAAGGAAATGAAGAATAGAAATCAAAACAGAAATCATTAGTAAAGCCAAAAGTTGGTTCTTTGAAAAGATCAGCAAAATTGGTAACGAAGTACAAAGGGCACCTCTTTGAAAAAACCAAAAAGATGAACCCAAGATGATATAAAAAATATGAACAGCTTTCTATTAAAGAAACTGATTTTCTTCCTATAATTTTTCTACAGTAAAAATTTCATGTTCACATAGTTCTAGCAATGACTATACAGTATTCCTACATTAATATAGACACTAACATATCAAATCAGAATATCCACTTATTAATTTACAATGGAAAATATAATTAAGGCTACAAATAATTCAAAGCTGAAACAAAAAGTACATGTGTTGGTATACTGGTCTTGCTCTATCTCTTAACCATCTAGCAGAAAAGTATAAAAAATGAAGTATACACCGCTGGGCCATAATAATAAGTTGAGCTGTAAATGGCTATGGTCAACAACTTCTTCAGATAACTCACTATTGTTGTGTAATGCTGAACTGTGTTGGATTCTGTCATTGAGTTCAGGCACCTAAATTAGTTGAATGACAATGGAGTGCCCATCTTTGACAGGTGTAGATAAAGGAAGGGGTATAGAAAGGAAGAATCATGATGTGTGTGTATGGACAGTACAGTTGGGATAGATAACGCCGTGCTTCTACATAATTCTACGAGAGGCAAGATTTGCACTAATGGTGGGTGGACAGGATATTATGTTGGTTTCTAGTACTATGGACAACGACTAGGAAAATAACAAGGTAGAAAGTATTAATTATTGAATCTTTGATGTAATTCAGGTATAAAAAATAAGATATGCAAACAGCTACACTCTCTTAATTTACTGATAAGAGGCATATGCTATAATAATGTCTGTAAGTATAATATCATGTATGCACCTTCTATGATACCAAAACATTATGAAAACAATTTGCAATGTATTAATTTATCAAATCCATCTTGTCAAGTTATCTTAAAACTGTCTCATTGATATTTGTACTTCAA
>PVKA01051308.1:0-12241 GCA_004027165.1 Ctenomys sociabilis
ACATGACTCTTTTAGATAAATAAGTTTCTTTTTGCTTTCCCAGTTAGTAATCTGGATAAAAATATCACCAAATATTCAGAAAGCACATGAACATTTTAAGATTTTTCAGTTGTGTGTTTATAAGGAAATATTCAGATTGGAACAGTGCCTCAGAGCTTTTGTTGTACTGGTTCTTAATTTTCTAGTAGACTATTTTTTTTTTGCCTTGGGTAGGTATGACTACTTTTGTTCAAAATTTAACATATGATATATATCATGTGTGTTATATATGTCATAATGCATATGTTGTGCATTGTAACATTATATATGTTACACACATTTGTATTATATAGACATACATAACATTTTAATGCATTAGTATCATAACCTGTCCTTCTTTCAGCCATACATTACAGATAAATTTTTATTTATATGAGATATCTGTATCTCAGCACTAAACTCTAACATGTAAATACACCTTTGGATCAGGTATAAGCACAAAAAGCTTTTAGGCCAAACATGACTCATAGCTTGCTTTTTTTATAATAAAGTTTAATTGGAACATAGCCATATCATTTTATTTACACATTATTTATGGTCACTTTCCTCCTACAGCAACAGACATGAGTAATAGCAACAGAGATTGTATGGCCTAAGAATTACCTTTCTTCTTAAACCTTTACAGAAAAAAATATATTGACTTCTAGTTAACAGACAGAAAATATTTCAGACATTTCCAAATCCTACACAAGGATGATAAAAAAAGAGAAAAGAAATTAATAAAACATCCTTAAGGACACTCATGTTTATGTTGTTCTGTTTCGTTTGGGTGAGTATGTATTCATAACTTTACGTTTGAGACAGGGTCTTCCTCTGCAGCTCAGGCTGGTTGTGGGCTGGCTATGCAGCACAGGCTGGCCTCAAATTCCTGATTATTCTCCCCCCTTAGCCTCCTGGGATTGCAGGCCACACTTTGCCTGCTTAAGTCTTTAACATCAAATTTAATATTAAATTGGATACTGAGAAAGACTTTAACAAATCTTTGTTTGAACAACAAAAAGTACCTGTTTTATGTTATTATTATTTATAAAAGATATATCAAAACAATAATGATCTTTTTCTTGACAATATTAAGTATTTTTTTCCAGTAACTTTAACATTAAATCTGTGTTGAAAATATTTTCTTCTGTGAAGTTCTAACATTTAATGGAAAATTTCAAAAGTAAGGAATGATAGAAAAATTAATAAGCCTCACTGCTACATTTTATTCAGTTTAACTTGTATTCTATTTTGTGCTACAACCTGTTTCCTCTTGGTTATTTTGATACAAATCATGTGTATTAATCTTCAAACATTTCAGTAAGTAGACTGGTAGAAGTAGTTGTTTTTAACATAACTCTCATAGATTACTAAATGTAAAATAAATAATAATTTCTTAATATTTAGTATAAACAGCTTCTGTTCGAAGTTCATGTTACCCCATAAATGACTTTACAGACACCTATTTAAGTCAGAATTCAAGTACTATAAGTTCTCAGAGTTTTCATGTATTTTTTGGATTCACAAGGCAAGTTCTTTACTGAATTTTTATTTAATATATCATAACGGTATAGTGGTGTTGCCTGTGATCCCAGCACTGAGGAGGCTGAGGCAGACAGATTGCTGTGAGTTTGAAACCAGTGTGGGCTGCAAAGTGAGTTCAAGACCAGTCTGAACTACATAGTCAAAAAAACAAAAGAAAAAAAAAAGAAGAAGAGAAGAAAAGAAAAAGAAAGCACCTACTAGTCACAGGGTGAAAAAAAGGGCAATATCAGACAACAAATAAAAGTCTTCCTACAGTGAAGAGAGGGTAACTCAGGTGTGGCCTGCCCGTGTGCATTTCCTGGTCCCTTGAGGAGGGTCTGAGCATGGAGAACTGTGAGCAGTGAGCTCTGACTGTGACTAGGGTACCCGTTCTCTAGCATCTGGTGCCCTGACCTAAGTCAGGATGTGCTATAAGAACCCAAGTAAACAGAAAACATTATACCAGCATAAAAGGAATAAGTATGAATGAAAGTTCACAAGTGATAATACATTTGAGTATTTGTCTATGGAAATGATTGGCAATGGGAAATAGATTTTTAAAAAAGGGACTGAATGAATCCGTGACTGAAACAAGTATCTCATGCAAAGCAGTGACAATAGAGAGCCATATGTAACTATGACTAGTCACATCCTCTGCCCTTAAAGTCAAACCAAATAAACACATGAATTAAGTGAAAGCAGTATTAAAAGCTTCCTATGTGTCTCTTTTCTTTAAATATAAAAATAGGCGCTCCTTGAAACTCTGCTTTTCAAATGTACTTGCATTGGGATTTGCTTGTCATAGATGAATTCCTATTGCAGCAGGTCCTCTGAACATGAATTAGGTTGTTTGTGATCAGATAAAAGTTTGGTGAGGGAGGGCAGGCCAAATAGCTGGACCAAATATCTCAGCGGATTAAAGCACTTGTAAGCATGCACAGGGGCCAGGGATTCAATCCCCAGGCCTACTGTACAGGCCCTGCCACTGAGGAGCTCTGAGACATCAATTAAGACTGGGCGTGGTGGCGCATGCCTGTAATCCCAGCTCTTGGGAGGCAGTGAAGCGGCAAATCACTATGAGTCCAATCTAGTAGTGAGACCCTGAACACCCTGTACACCCTTCCCTAGAATACAATAAATAAATAAATTAATTAATTAAAATGAAAAGTTTGATGAGGGAATTCTGGGAAGAAAAACAACAAAACCCAAACCACCTTGTTTTTTGCCTCCAGAAAATGAACAGAGTGGTTCTCAAAGCTTTATGATAAAGAAGAACACTTACAGCCACCACTAGTATCTATATGAGAGTGAGTTTTATGGCTTGAACCAAAGAGCACTGACATTTTGACTCCATAAAACATATTATATAGGGTTTTTCAAGAATCTGAGAGATTTTTCTTCACTATTTCAAACCATGAAAAGCAAATTGCTATAACCATTTGTACGGCTCCTGCGGATGAATGTTCTTAGTATAGTGTTTTGTTTCGTTTTTTATTAGGAGATGAATTAGGATTTATTTATTAGGATTCTGAATTCTAACCTCAGTGGCGGTGAGAAAGTCATGTTAATTTTGCTTCAGTTTTCGCATCTTCTGTGTAGTTCTGATCGTGTTGCTTGAGATGAAGCAAAATGCGTCTTCGTAGGATGAGTCACTTTCATAAATCAAGGATGCCGCAGGAGCGCTTCGGTTTGTAAATCTGTGTAACATGATTCGCCTATCAGAACAATGCAAAATACGAGCTGAGGATGCGCCCGCGTCTCCTTCACTGAGTAACGTCCTTGTAAAAAGCTGTATGCGAAATCAGCAAGGAGGCTATTTAGATTGCCGTCGTTCGGGTCACAACAGTTAAGATCAGTTACAGAGAGCTGTTAAAGAAGGAGGCAGTTACTAACCCATCTTTCTGGTTAGGAGAAGATTTTATTACTAGAATCAGCTACTAGTCTCTCACCTATTTGAAGTTAGAGCATCACAGTGACCTAGCTCCTTCAAAACTTGATGTGCACTCCAAATATGTCGAGATGACCTAGCAGAAGACTCATTTAAGGGGAGAAGATTGTTACAGTTTGTGTCTAGTTGTCCCCCTAAAGCCTCATGCAGTCATGGGGCAGCATCTAGAGTTTGTGACAGATGATTGTGGGTGTGGATGCCTCACCTGCCCTGGGGCGAGTAGTTTGCATTACAGTGTAAGGAGGGGAAAGAGGCTGGCTAGCTGCGAGAGCTGCTGCCCCGCCCTTTTTTCTGCTCTTTGCTGATGACAGGAAAAGCTGCTCTCTGCCATGTGCTACTCTGCCTTGGAGCCAGCTTAGTATGGACTGAAACCTCCAGTACCTCTGAGCTAAACAAATCTTTCCTTCCTTCATTTTCGGTGTCAGGTATTTGTTCCAGCAACTAGAGAAGAGTAACTGTGACAACGATCTTCGCTGGAAAAGAAAGATCTTAAATTTGGGCTAGTAACTTGTAAAAATAACAACTAACAAATAGGAGATAATGTTTGATTGGCCTATGAACTGCTGTTTACTTGTAATGTCCCAGTTTGATTGCACTTAATGACTTTGTTTTTATATGTCTAATAGATCTAATTTATCCACTTGGCTTAATTTTTTGAAGATAAGCAAGCAATTGGGAAAAAGAAAATTGTATACGTAGTGACAACTTACAAAATGTTTCAGGTAAGTTAAACAGCTACACGTCAGGTAATAAAATATAGTATTCTGTGAACAAAATATATCAATGTGAGCTTACATTTTGGTAGAGGGCAAACTGTCTAGTATAAAATACAGAAGTTGTGAATGGATGGAGTAGCCCAGCCACTTGAGAGACCACTGGAAAAATCCAGGTAGGTAGATAGGTAGGTAGATAGATAGGTAGATAGATAGATATGTAGACAGACAAACAGACAGACAGGTAGACAGACAGACAGGTAGACAGACAGACAGATGACAGACAGACAGACAGACAGACAGACAGACAGACAGACAGACAGATAGATAGATAGATAGATAGATAGATAGATATGTAGGTAGACAGACAGGTAGAGAGACAGACAGACAGACAGACAGACAGACAGACAGATAGATAGATAGATAGATAGATAGAAGGAGATATATGATATAGACAAATATAGGTACAGGTATCTTCTTCATCTTCGGTATTCTATGTAAAGAAATATTCAAAAGATGTAAATTTCTTTTACATTTAAGACATGATATAAAAATGGAAAATTTAAGTGCCAAATTGAAAGAAAATAAATACTAATGCTGGTAAATAAATACAGTTATAAATCCTTATTTAGATACCATGTTTTCTCAATTATCATACTCATGATCAACTGTGATCTAAAACTATTAAATGGAGTATTACAAAAATCAACAATCCATAAACTTTAAATCGCAGATCACTCTGTGCACTGTGATAATATTTCACACCATTTCACTCCATCCTGTCCAGTATATTAGTTATTATCTTGTTCAGTGTATCCACACTGTATTGCTACCCATCCATTAATCATTCAGTAATCATTTAGGCTATAGCACTAGTGTCAGGTATAACACTATTTAAAATAACCCTAGTATAGTTACCAAGTTATTTATCACAATTTCGAAACCTCTTCACCAGAACACACCTCATTACACAGGCATTATTATACCATGCCATATCAACACCATCAGCATCATCACCATCAGAAGAGGAACAATCATTGTACAATAAGATGTTAAGAGGTACAGAGAGAATGTTCATATCACTTTCATTACAGTGAATTTTTTTGCAACCTTTCTATTGTATTACTAGTCATTATTAATTTCTACCAAAGCCTAACTTTAATTTTTCTTAAACTTTTTAAAGACTTATTTAGTACAGGGTCTTGCTATGAAGCTTGGACTCATAGTGATCCTCCTTCCTCAGCCTCCCCAGTGCTGAGATTACAGGAGTCTGCTTGGTTTCAGTGGCCAGCACAGAATGCCATACCAGGGATCAAACCCAGTCCTTTCTTTTGCCAGGCAGGTTTTTAGACTGCTGAGACATCCCCAGCCCCTCTAACTCTATATATAACTATATAACTATAGTTATATATAGTTATATAGTTTTAGGCATCTACTTGAGGCTCTTACAATGTATCAACCTTTGATAATGGAGTATTATTGAATAATATCTTTATGCCCTCCAGTACTCCCCAAAACAATGATCCTCTTACTCACTGCAACGGTAAAAATTAAAAAGATCAGTAATAGCCAGAGCTGAAAAGGTACTAAGAAAATATGTCCTCTTATACCCTGCAGGCCTCTGGGGAGTACATTCGGCAATATCCACCCAAAGTTGAAATCCTGTTTTCCCAAATTCCACTTGCTTACATACTTTAGAGAAACCCTTACACATGTTCAAAAAAGCTGTGCACAAGAACCTTGGGTTGTTTTCAAACTAAACATATACTGTCTGTAGAAATCAGCAAATAACATGGTACAGCATTAACCTGGAAAGTGATGAAATAGGGAAAAGTGATGAAGATATATACTTATTCATTTAGAAAATTCAACAAAGTAAAAACAAAATAATACAAATTGCAAAATATATCACATACTTTTTTATTTTAGACAACATGAAACACAGAAACCAACATTTTTCTTCTAAGTACGTAGAAGTAAATTTCCAGAAGAACAAAGGCCTGAGTGACTGTGAAAGCACTGGTAAGGGGCAGAAGGGCACAGAACCACCCAGGGAGGCTTTATTAATTATAATACATGTTTAAAATAAAAAATAAAATACATAAACAATAACATAAGAGATGATACACAAGTCAAAGAAAACCACCAACTCTTCAAAAAGCCCAATTTTAAAAGGCAAATGAGGTTTCTTTATGTTTACAGCTGATTGTAACACTTCATATTGACAAAGCTAGGCCTGGATTGATGAAACAAGTGTTTTCCCAAAACATGAGAGGAGCATACTGGGATAGGGATGTTTTTTTCTTTGTTTAAGAAGGAATGAACATTGTACAATAGGATTTTTTTTTTCAGAAAATAGAAATTAAATGCTCTAAGTGGCAGGAGGATGAAAAACAAGAGCAAAATAATTTATCTGATTTTTCTAACCACTAACAAGTTGTTACCTATAACTCTTGACTTGAATTAGGCTGTAATTAAAACCCAACAAATGTTTCAAGTAAATTCCATATTTTCTTTAAATACATGAATCCATATTACTGTGAGGAACTATTTCACATTCATGGAAAAAAAATGAGTTTGATGAAACACCTCAAGGAATTTATAGGAGTTTATAATCTAAGAAATGTCAGAAATAATCAACCTGACATTCATGATCTGTGATTGAATTTAGACTCAAAGACAATAGTTACAGATATATTGGTTGTATTCATGTTTTGTAACAATAGTGCATTTCAACAAGGCAAGGATATAGACACTGGATAGGCTATCATTTTGGAAGTGCATAACAGGAAAAAGTGAATTTTGCTTGTAAAAGTTGGGAAGGATTTTAAGCTTGATTTTGTACAGTTGAAGCTAGCCAAGCTGGCTTTCAAACTTTGGAGGAAAGGCAAGCATGAGGGATGGGACTTTCTCGATATCATGACTAGTAGGCAAATGGCCTACTGCTGGATACTAGATATTATGGAATGGGTGGGAGAGTCCATTGGGAAGGGAATTTGAGCCAGATACTGAAAGGGTTTGAACCTATTTACTGTTTAGCGGGGAAGAACCAAAGATCAAACAGGGGAATTAGTTTAATGAAAATAAGGATTGTAAGTGTTAAAAAGAAACCTTTATCAAACTAGAATTTTAATTATGTCATCTCAGACATCATGCACAAAAATGAAAAGTATTCTGTCCTGAATTTAACACTTTTTCATTTAGTATAGTCATTTATTTTAAATTACTATGATCTAAAGATGGCATATTAGCATATTTTGACATAAGTATCATTCTATTTAAGAAGGACAAAAGTTGAAAATGGTGCAAAGTATTTCTCAGCATGTTTTAAAGTAAAAGTTTAAAAATCAGCTTATTATTAAACTATCTGAGCCTAAACAATCACCAACGAGGTAGAATAGCAGCTAAGTCACAATAAAATAAAATGCAATAATTTATATACTTTTCTTAAAGTCCTTAGTAGTACAGCGTCTGCTTGAATGGAAAGGCTAAAGTGAGTTATTGTTGGTACAATTAAGATGCAAAGCAAGGAACTCTCCTTGGTCCTGACTCCGTTTCAGGAATTTCTGACAAACTAAATTAGAAGACTGGTCAAATATAATTTTAAAGCTAGTATAGGACAACATTTAATGTTAGAGAATGATCTCAATTTGCACAAAAAGATAGATGAGCAAGATAAATGAAAATGTAGGTGAACGATAGCAATTGCTTTCTATTTACTAAGTGGTTCTGTTTTATTATACTGCATGTACACAGATCTTGGCAGAAACTGTTTTGGACAGCAAAGGCTTAATAGGCAATAGCATAAAGCAAGATGGTTCATGGTTTCGTGCTCCTCATAGCTTCTATTGCCTGAAATGCTAAGTATTTAACACGTGTGCATGTTTCTATGCTCATCCAAATGATGATTTTAAAGCATTAACATAAAGACTTAAATACAAAAGCTTACAAAGGCAGTTTGACTTTCTCAGCATTTTTATACTGGCAAAAATTAAGTCAGCTTTTCTGGTAGGAAACAAAAAGAAATATAATCCTTTTAAAGAGTACAAGCAAATAAAAGGGAAAGGAGTTTTCATCGTTTACAAATAAAATGCTCACAAGGTAAGAGAAATATTTCTTTCACTAGGTATTCAACTTGTACAATATACATTTAAATAGCCACTTTCCTTGGTATCCATCCTTGAAATATCCATTTAAATAGCTTTTGGCTGAGACCACTTGGTTTTTAAAATGGTTCCGTTTTCAGTGTCAAATATTTGGTGTCCATTCGCTACATCTAAAAAAAAAGAGACAAGCAAAGGTTGGGCAATGTTGTGTCTTTTGAGATACAGTAACATGACAGAAAGTGACAAATGGGCAAATGTGTCACAATGAAGCATGATATATTATAGCAGAGTGATATGCTGATACTCAAGGAATCCATAATATGCATCTTTCTTTTTATTTGTTGCTACAGCAGAGGAGATTATTCTTATAGATTAAGGGACTCTTGTCACATTTTAGGTAACAAAGTAAATATATTTCACTACATTAATATTTCTGTATGAGGCTGTCATGTGTTTTTTAATACTTCCTTTTGAATAATTTGAGATTAGCAGTAGATGCATTTATGAATAGAATTCTGTCCCTATGCTGGGTTTACGTAGAGGTAACAAAATATTGTGTGCCTGAATTCTAAGTCATTAATAAGGAAAACACATGAATGCCTCCAATGGGCATGTATATGCCTGAGTAAGAAGCATAGATTTAAATGCAATGATGTTTTGATGTTCTTCATAGAATCATATATGGGGGAAAAAGAACAATGGATAAAAGTTATCAATTTAAAACTGAAATTATTTAGATGATTATTGAAAAATATTTAGAAATTATATTTTTACATGTTCATTACAGGATTAATGCAGTTCATATAAAGTTATGTGTTCCTGGTATTAGCAACCAGTAACATCTAAAATATTCAGTCATTTTGGCTTACTATCAACTTTTTAATCTACAACTAATATTTCTTTGGCTTTTTGTCTCCCAAAGAGGTGTGCATATTGTCTTATTGCTCAGAAAATTGTTGAGCTGTGTCTTGAAGCCAGAGAAAACTACAACCCATGTTTTCAGGCATTAGCAGTCCTAATATACACTAATGCCGAATTGATAGGCATGATAAATATAAATGCAACATTAATGTAAATTTCAAAAACAAGAATCAACCTACATGTAAAATACTCTTAAGTTGTTCATGAATTCCATTATAATCTTGATTTCTTTTCTGTTCCTCCAATTTTTTATCATCAGAAAGTGTTATTCATTGACTAATTTGCACAGTACCAACATAAGTCAAAAGCTTGCTGTATGTATGAAAAGGTTTCATAAATGAATTTATAAGTAATCCTTAAGAAATTCAATGCTACTTTTCTAACACGTGGTGACTTATATACTATGAAGTGATTTTGATCTATCTGTCTATTTATCTATCTATCTATCATCTATCATCTATCAAATTTCATATGGCTTTCATTCTCATAATCCAAAAATTAAATAAGTCATTCATGAAAAAAACACGAGTTTATTTCTCATAATCATAAAAAATAATAGCAAAAGAAACTTTTGTACAAACATGTTACATAGATTCATACTTACAAGTAAAGATTTATAGCACTACGTGGCATTCTAGGGACATCAGTTTAAATAAAAATGCTTTATAATTTTAAGGGTCATTTAAAATAGCAAATTCAAAATTTCACTTGTAATAAATTAGATTTTTCTTCAAATAAAGGACATATTGAAAATATTTAGTTATAGAAAGTGTTTTGAGGTAAAAACATATCTTTAATTGAAGATTGTAACTACATTTATTGTCAAGAATAAAGAGAAAGTAGCTGTATATCTATCCTAACTACTTTGTATACACAGATGTATATTTTTCACTGCAAAATGGTTCCTTAAAATCAGTTTTATAACAATCTCATTGATTTGAATTGTCAAATTTCCAGTAGCTAATGTTTCTGTATTTCTTACACCAAAAAGAGAGAGAAATGTATGTTTTTGTTACAACTGTAAAGCTGTTAAATTTTTGAAAGGAGGAAAGACACAACTTGTATTGTAGTCTCTTAGAAATATTTTTTTCTAACAGTCTTTTTCTTGAATGTAAAAGTAGAATTACATTAGGATTATTAATAACTTAGAGATGGAAACATTTAATGAGTAGTGAGTTTTATATGTCATATCAATCATAAAATGGAGAGATCAAAAGAGTCTAACATAATTATTATTTTTTCAGGATATGATTCTTGGGCAAAATGTATAATTCTGTCTTAGAGAATGGCAATATTCCTAGTAATTATAAGACAGTAAAAATTGTCAGTCTTTAATTTGTAACATTATATATGTATACATATTTCATTGAATTAAAATAGCAGCATCTTAGTACATGGTGGACTAAAGCCACATGGCAAATTCATTAAATAGTACCATTGAATATTTTAAGGACATGGATCATGGTGGGGTAAAAATCTCTTATTCTGAAGTCATAAATCTTTCCAAGTCTCATATTTCTGATCTCCCTTTTATACCACTTATCTACATAAAAATAAACCATACACATATACACATATCAAAAAAAAAAGTTCTGATGCCATAGGGTAAAAAGAAAACAAGGTTACTGTCATATAACCAGATATTAGGTTCCATTATCTACTTAGAACAATATTTTAATAAATCAAAATAATAAAACTTAATTGTTGTTAAAATATTTAGAAACCCTTAAACATATTACATAGAACTGCTATACCAGTGCTGTCACTATAAATAATGTCAACACAGTAAGATATGGGGAAATGATATCAAAGTAGTAAGCTGCATGTACTGCTGCTTATTAATTTTAGTGTAGTTGCTTAAATATAAGTTTATGTAGTTTGAATTTTAGTAATGGTTTAATAATCAGAATTCCTGAAAATCTGACAGTTGATTTCTATGAGCTCAATACACCACTGCATTTGCCTTCTAAAATTTCATAAGCAGTAATTTATACAAAGTTGAAGGCTTTTTATTTTCAGAAACAGTACCTTGCTATGTACCTCAGGCTGGACTTGAACTCTCTAAATCACTCCCACAGGCATTGAACTCATAAGGATCCTTCTGCCTCAGCTACTTTAGTGGTGGGGTAAGAGGTATACACAACCATTCTTCACCTGTGTACTATTTTAAATGTTTAATGTTAGATGTAAATTTTTTATGCATAAAAATTAGGCCTTTAAAATTTTTTATATTAATTTTATTGACAAAGAAATAGCATTGAGACAATTTCAAAACAGGTTAGCAGGACAGTTATAGTAATTAATATATTGCATATTATTGTCTTCGTAGTAGTGATTCATAATGCAAGACAAAGATATGATAACTTGTCTAAATAGTCTTAGTACAAATCTTTCTTCTTACTGAACTAAGAGAAAGTAGCTGTTTATCTATCCTAACTACTTTGTATACACAGATATATATTTTTCACTGCAAAATGGTTCCTTAAAATCAGTTTTATAACAATCTCATTGATCTGAACTGTCAAATTTCCAGTAGCTAATGTTTCTGTATTTCTTACACCAAAAAGAGAGAGAAATGTATGTTTTTGTTACAACTGTAAAGCTGATAAATTAGTGTATATTTTTTAGGTCTGAATTTTTTTGTCCATACCATTATCCTTAGCTAATCACAGTTCATATCACTGCTAAATAATTTGTTAATAATTTGAGGCTATTCAGGGCAATGCAGTCTGCTCACTTCTGAGAAGGAAAAAGGATGACCAGATCTCTTTTTCGAGAGTTTTACACTGAAACCGACAAAGGTAGCCATGGAAATGGGGTGAGCAGTTTACATGATATGTTAAAGTTAATGTATAGATCAGTCTTTTCTCTTTTTGAGTTATCTTTACAGCTTATGCCATATGAAAACATATGGCAACAGATTCAAAGCACTTCACTTTTCTCATTTAAAAACTATCTTAGGAAGTATGGTTAAATTTCTGTCTCACCTTTTGTCTTAACTTGCAGGAAGA
>PVKA01051309.1:0-12263 GCA_004027165.1 Ctenomys sociabilis
ACAGCTGAATACACATTTTTTTCAGCTGCACACGGGTCATTTTCCCAAATAGACCACATACTAGTGCAGAGGTCATGCCTAAGTTTATGCAAGAAAATAGAAATTATTCCATGGATACTATTTGACCAAACTGCAAAGAAACTGGAAATAAATGACAAAAGAAACCAGAAAAACCCACTAAGTTCATGGAAACTTAACAACACCCTACTCAGCAATCAATGGGTTGCAGAAGAAATTCAACAATATCTATAATTCAATGAAATTCAAGTACAACTTACCGGAATTAATGGGATGCGACGAAAGCCGTTCTTAGGGGGAAAATCATAGCTATGAACTCACACATTAGGAAAACAGAATGGGAACAAATTAACACCCTAATGTTGTACCTCCGACAACTAGAAAAAGAGGAGCAAACAAAACTCAGAGCGCAAAGATGGGAAGAAATCATAAACATTAGAGCAGAAATTAATTCAATTGAGATGAAGAAAACAGTTCAAAGAATACACAAATCAAAAAGTTGGTTCTTTGAAAAACTAAATAAAGTTGATAAGCCTCTAGCCAACCTCATCAAAAAGAGGCAAAACAAAATTCAAGTACAAGTGATAAGGAACGAAAAGGGTGAAATCATCACAGTCCCAGCGGAAATTCAGAAGATTATCAATAGTTACTTTGAGAATCTTTATGCACACAGAATAGAAGACACAGAAGACATGGACAGATTCCTTGAAAGATACAAAACTGAACCAAGAAGATATAACAACTCTCAATAAGCCAATAACAGCCAACAAAATACAAAACGTCATAAAAAGCCTACCAACAAAGAAAAGTCCAGGTCCTGATGGATTCGCAGCTGAATTCTACAAGAAATTTATAGAAGATATAATCCCTACACTCCTCAAACTCTTCAACGAAAGTGAAAAGGAAGCAGTCCTTCCAAAATCATTTCTGGAAGCAAATAATACAATGATTCCAAAATCAGGGAAAAACATAACTAAAAAGGAGAACTACAGGCCAATCTCCCTCATGAACATAGATGCAAAATTACTCAATAAGATCCTAGCAAATAGAATACAGCAAATCATCAAGAAGATCATACACCATGACCAGGTAGGATTCATCCCAGGGATGCAAGGATGTTTCAATATTTGAATATCTATAAATGTAATACATTATATTAATAGACTGAAATCTAAAAACCACATGATCATCTCAATTGATGCAGAGAAAGCTTTTGAGAAAGACCAACACTCATTCATGTTCAAGGTCCTACAGTAAATTGGAATAGATGGACTGTATCTTAACTTGATAAAAGCCATCTATGACAACCCAAAAGCTAATATAATCCTAAATGGGGAAAAACTGAAATGTTTTACTCTTAAATCAGGAACAAGACAAGGATGTCCTCTATCACCCCTCCTATTCAATATAGTTTTGGAATCATTAGCAACAGCCATTAGAAAAGAGGGAGAAATAAAGGGAATAAGAATAGGTAAAGAAGTTTAATTATCACAATTTGCAGATGACATTATACTTTTACATGGAAGACCCCAAAAATTCCACCAAGAAGCTACTAGAACTGATATGGAATTCCAGTAGCATAGCAGGATACAGAATCAATACTCAAAAGTCAATAGCATTGCTCTACACAGATAACAAGCGCACTGAAAAGGAAACAATAGAAATAATACCTTTTACAGTAACACTGTGGAAAATGAAATACCTTGGAATTCACTTAACCAAATAAGTCAAAGATATTTTCACAGAAAATTACAACACCCTAAGAAAGGAGATTATAGAGGATTTCAGAAAATGGAAAGATATTCCATGCTCCTGGATAGGAAGAACCAACTTCGTGCAGATGGCCATACTCCCAAAATGGCTGTACAGATTTAGTGGAATCCCTATCGAACTGCCACGAAGATACCTCCCAGACATAGAAAAATCATTCCTAAAATTTATTTGGAACCACAAATGACCTAGAATAGCAAAGGCAATCTTGTCCAATAAAGACAAGGCAGGAGGCATCACAATTCCTGATTTGAAATTATACTACAAAGCCACTGTGATAAAATCAACATGGTATTGGCAACAAAATAGACCTCATGATCAGTGGAAGAGATTAGAAGATGCAGAGGCATCTACAGTGACACTCAGCCATCTATCTGATCTTTGACAAAGGGGCCAAGCAAGCTTACTTGAAGAAAGATAGCCTCTTTAACAAATTGTGCAGGAAAACCTGGCTTTCTACATGCTGCAAACTAAAACTTGACCCAGCTCTATCACCATGCACTAAGTTAAAGTCAAAATGGATTAAAGATCTACACATTAAAACAGAAACATTCAATCTCCTGGAAGGGAAAGTAGGAGGAACTCTTGAAGACATAGGGGTAGGTAAAGAGTTCACAAACAAACATATATATGCAAGGGAAACACTTGAAAGAATCAACAACGGGGATCAACTCTTTTTGAGGAGTTTCTGCACGTCAAAAGAAATTGTCAACAGGGTTAAAAGACAACCCACCAATTTTGAAAAAATCCTAACTAATAAGCAATCAGACAAAGGTCTGCTCTCTAGAATGTATAAAGAACTAAGATGTAACAGCACCCTCAAATTTAAAGGTCCAATTTAGAAATGGGACCTTAGATGAATACACACTTCTCAGGGGATGAAATTAAAGAAGTGCATAAATATATGAAAAAGTGCTCCACATCGCTAGCCATCTGTAAAATGAAAATAAACACAACACTGAGATACGATCTTACTCTAGAAAGAATCCTATCATAAGGAAATCAACCAACAACAAATATTGGAGAGGTTGTTGGGGAAAAGGGAAAACTTCTCCACTGCCGGTGGGAATGTAGACTGGTACAACCATTGTGGAGATCTGTGTGGAGACTCCTCAAAAGAGTAGGACTGGAAATCCCATTCAAAGAGGCTATCCCTTTACTGGGAATTTTCCCAGAGCAACTGAAATCATATTATAGTGATGTATGTGCACCTATGTTTATAGCAGCACAATTTGTGATAGCAAAATGTTGGAAACAACCAAGATATCCATCACATGAGGAATGTTTGAAAAAGATGCGGTATTTCTATATAATGGAGTATTACTCAGCTATAAATAATGATAAACTTGAAGCATTTGTATTGAAGTGGATGTCACCTGAACACATACTCATAAGTGAAATAAACCAGACACACATGTACAAATATCGTATTGTCTCCCTAGCATAAGAAGAGAAAAGAAGAAATACAAAAAGAAATGTAGAACAACTAAAGACAATTGAGTCAGATAGTTAAGGCCAATTGAATGGCATATGCTGTAGGGTACTAATCAGCTTTTCTTCTGGATGGTTAACAACCTAAGTGCACAGATGAAAATTGGAGAAATAGAAGAGCTGCAAGACCAGCCAATATTTTGGCCCTAGCCTTTCAAGGTCAGCGAAGACTCAGGACATAGGACAAGCTGTACTGTAAGTTCATGAAACTCAGTTGGGCCCTGAGTTTTCTGATCAAGGAAATTATGGAGCCACAGAGGAAAGAGAATAATGATGTATAGTGTGCCTGAGGAGAGTCACATGGAGAGAAAACTTTCTCTCAGGCTCTCACAGAGAGCAAACTGGTCAAGCATTGGCTGTGACTCATCCACATGGATGATACAGACAAAGGATCTACATAGTAAGGTACAGGATTACAAGATAAACCCAGGGCAATTCACTGACCTCATCAGAAACAAAAGCTGCATCTTTTGTTTCTATCTTGATCTTAACCATCCAGCAGAAAAGTATAAAAATGAGGTATATAATGCAGGGCCATAATAGTAGGTTGAGCTGTAAATGGCTATAGTCAACACCTTCTTCAGATAACTCAGTATTATTGTGGAATGCTGGATTGTGTTTGATTGTGTCTCCAAGTTCAGACACCTAAATTGGTTTAATGACAATGGAGTGCCCATCTTTGATTGTTCTCGTCCAAAAAAAAAAAAAAAAGGGGTATAGAAAGAAAGAATCACGACAGATGTGTATAAATAGTACAGTTAGGATAAATGTGCCTTGCTTCTGCACAATTCTATGAGAAGCAAGATTTGCACTAATAGTGGTTGGACAAGATATTATGTTGGCTTCTAGTACTATGGACATATACTAGGGAGATAACAAGGTAGAACGTATTAAGTATTGAATCTGTGATATAATTCAGGTATAAAAAATAAGTATATAACTACACTCTCTTCATTCACTGATTAGAGACATCTGCTATAATAATGCCTGTGAGTATAATATCATGTATGCACCTTGTATGACACCAAAACATTATGAAAACATTTTCCAATGTATTAATTTATCAAATCTGTCGTGTTAATTTGTCTTGAAACTGTCTCATTGCTATTTGTTCTTAAATAATAATAATAATAATAATAATAATAAAAATTAAAGAAATATAAAAAATATAGTCTGTAGCTGGATCCATTTTTTAGGTGTTACATATATTTTTATTAAAATGAGGATTATTAATTAATTTGTGTCATATAACAAGTATCAAAGAAGAAGTACAGCTATCATATTAATTCTAATAAAGATGACTGAAGGGGATAAAGGAAGGTAGGCTACATATTTAGCCATTACTGATTAAGTTTTGTTCCTGTTGCCTACTATTCACATGGTGCTAATAAAAGACCAATGTTACACTATCAGCATAATATCATTCTTGTGGATTCCCAAGTAGAGAATGAGATTTCTGGTGGATTCATTAGCAAGTGTGTGTGTGTTAATTACTCCAGAGTGAACACAAATCCTTCATACTTCAGCCCTTTTAACTTTTTATTTGTTGCCCAGATGTTGCTAAGGCTGTTATGCGGTTTCAACACCAACCTGAGATTCTACCTTCTTTTTCAGGCTTCCAGAAGCCTGGGATTACAGCTCACAGCACATCATCCAGAATTTAGTTCTCTATGTTATCTATATCGGCTCAGGATGTAGGTCAGCAGGACCAGTGCTTCACACTAAAGACTTACACAGTTAACCAGTTTGGTGATGCTGTCTTACACACATCCTATCCAAATGAAGAGCGCATTCATTCCCATCTGCAGAAAGTTAAGTGAAACAGACAATTTCTCAACATCATTCTACCCCACAGAGCATGCGATCATTCAGCCAGCATCCATCTCTGTGAATCAGCACAAAAGGACTCAGAATTGCAAAACCAAAGGTCAGACATTCTTGAACATTTATTATGGATTCTATCTTGAAGCTGAAAGTTAAATTTAAAGATGCGATGCAGTCAGTCCAATAAAAGAAGAGAATAGAAAGCATGAGAATGAGTGAACTTCGGGCAACTTTGATCTCAGGGGGAGTTTTAGAGACCATATGTAACTTCTGCAGGAAGAGAACACCCTGGTGGTAATGGTAGAGAACAAACACCATGTAGGCACTGGTCCTATCCTTGAGACCTTGAAACACAGTGTTTCTCAGGGTCAGGAGAGTGAGGAAAACTCAGTTAATTTTCTGGCTTTTTGGTAGAAAATCACTTTTGCTACTTGATGAGTTCATGTTGGTATCTGAGACGATATAGAGTAAGTTCATGCTTACCACAGCATTGAGGCTCCAAAAGGAGAGGAGCAGGGGGAGGATGTGCCGTGCAGACCTGGACTGGAGCCTTCTCCAATGTGAGTGACTGGGACTCGTGGTGGAGGCTTAGGCCACTGTGAGGAGACTGGTGGTACAGATGGACAGGCTGTAGGCCACCCTCTGCAGGTGGCATATGATCTTATAGCCTATGTCATATAGGAAGGTTCCCATACCAAAAGCTATTATGGTCCTCGGAATTCCCATAGAAGGCACAAGCATGATATTTGCAAAGACCAAATGGATGAGAATAAAGTGCACACTGTCCCTCTTAGTACCTCCAAGAAAGCAGGCATAATTCACAAAGACAAGGATGTTTCCCGTGGTGCTGAGTCCAGTTAGAGAAGAAAATCACCCTTTAACAAAGCTCTAGCCATTTTTCATTTCACTCAAAGATGTTTCTCCTAAAGATTTTTTAAAAAAGTTCAAAAACTTTCTTGAGAGAAAACCTCTCTGAGAGGGCAGAAAGGAGCACAGAAAATGGTTGCACATTGCCCTCTCTATATTAATTTGTTCTGTCAATACTAGATTTGGATTTTATAACTTCTTTTATCTGTCTTTTCAATTTTTTAACTTAATACATTGATTTATATTTCATAATGTAATTTTTTATTAATTTGATTGAAAAAGAAATAGCATTGAGACAGTTTCAAAACAGGAGGCTGAGGCAGGAGGATTGTTGAGAGTTCGAGAGCAGCCTGAGCTACAAAGTGAGCTTAAGGCCAGCCTGAACTACATAGTGAGACCCTGTCTGAAAAAGACAAAAAAAAAAAAAAAAAAAAAAGGTTGGTAGAAATCTATGTATGTATGTATGTATGTATGTATGTATGTATGTATGTATGTATGTATCTATCTATCTATCTATCTATCTATCTATCTATCTATCTATCTATCTATCTATCTATCTATCTATCTATCTATATCTCCACTATAACATAGTCCTTCATTTATATCCCTCTTTTTTTGTTTAGTTTTGTCAGAGATGGGTATTCTGTTGCCCTTCAAACATTGTAGTATGTGAATTCAACAAAGTAATCCAATATAGTCCAGTAGCCCATAATAGGAGTGGGTTATCCCCAGGACTGGCAATGTCAAAAGTGGTTGACTTGAACCTTTTATAGCTCAGCATATTAATATGGCTTTACTTTTTATACCTTGTTTTTATACTTTTCTGCTGGATGGTTAAGACCAAGATAAAGCAAGACCCATATAACAAAAAATGCATCTATTGTATCTCACAAGGTCAGTCAAATCCCCTCAGGATTTACCCTGAAACCCTGTTCAGCAGTTTGTAGATCTTTTGTCATTGTCAGCCATGTGGATGAGTCGTGGCCATTGCTTGACCAATTTGCTCTCTGTGAAAGCCTGAGAGAATATTCTCTTTCCATGTGACTCTCCTTAGGCACATGCTACATCACTGATCACTTTCCTCTGTGGTGATAATCTCGTTGATCAGAAAACTTGGGACACCACTGAGTTACAGGATATTACAGTAGAGGTTCTCTTATGTCCTGAGTACTCACTGACCTTGAAGGGCTAAGGTAGCTGGATCCATTTATCTACAAAGGTCTCAAATTTTAATTTTATTTATTTTTCAAATGAATTTTATCAAGAAGGAAATAGCAATGAGACAGTTTCAAAACAGGTTAGTAGGACAGTTACAATAATTAATACGTTGCATATTATTGTCTTTGTAATAGTTATTCATAGTACAAGATGCAGACATGATATCTTGTCTAAACACTATTGGTACACATATTTCTTCACTAAATAATACTCCATTGAGGAAAAATTTAATATTTGTAAATCTATTTCTCACTTAATTAGCATTCACGTTATTTCCAAGATTTAACTGTGACAAGTTGCATTGCTACAAACACTGGTGCAAATATATCACTGTGGTATGATGACACTAATTCTTTTGGAAAAATACCTAGGAGGGAACAGCTTATTTGAATGGGACCTGTAATCCTAGCTTTTTGAGGAATCTTTATATTGATTTTCCTAATGGTTGTACCAGTAATAGTACTGCACTCCCACCAACAGTGGAGAATGGTTCATTTTTACCCCACAACCTGTCCAGCATTTGTTATTGGTTGACTTCTTAATAATAGCCATTCTTTCTAGCTTAAGGTAGTATCTCAGTGTCATTTTAATTTGCATCTTTTGAATGACCAAAGAGGTTGAATATTTAATTCTTTTATGCTCTAGATAGGAGTCCTTTGTCTGATGGACAGTCTGGTATAATTGTTTCCCACTTCATGGGTTTTCTTTTTACTCTGTTGGTGATTTCCTTTGACATGCAGAAGCTTTTAAAAAAGATGAGATCCCAATTGTTAATTCTTTCAAGTCTTTTCTGTGTCTTTTGATTTTTTGTTCATGAACTCATTACCTACTGAAATGTCCTTCAGGTTTCTACCAATTTCTCTTTCAGGAAATTTAATGTTTCAGTTATAATATTCAGATCTTTGATCTATTTTGACTGTAGTTTTGTGCATGGTGATAGGTTTGTGTCTATTTTTAGCCTTTGGCATGTGGAAAGCATGTTTTTCCAGTAGCATTTATTAAAGAGGCAATATTTGTCAAGGGTCAGGTGGCAGCATGTACTTATAGTTGTATTTACCTCTTCCATTCTGTTTCGTTGATCTTCAGGCTTTTTTTTTTGCTGGTATCATGCTGATTTTATCATGGTAGCTTTATAGTATAATTTCAGGCCAGGGACTGTGATGCCTCCTGCTTTTCCTTTGTTATCCAGGATTGCTTTTGCTATTCTAGGCCTCTTCTTGTTCCAGATGAGTTTTAGAAATGTATTTTCTAGATCTGTGAGGTATACTAGTGGTATTTTAATCAGGATTTCATTAAATCCATATAATAATTTTGGAAGCATGGCCATTTTCATAATGTTGGTTCTTATCCAGGAGCAAGGAATATCTTTCCATTTTCTGAAATCCTCTTCAGTCTCTTTTTTCAGAGTACTATCATTTTCACAGTATAAATATTTTACTTCCTTTGTGAGATTGCTTCCTCATTTCTTGGGTGTTACTGTGAAAAGTGTAGTTTCCACAATTTCTCTCTAGATTCATTCATTGTTCATGCATAGAAATGCTATTGATTTCTGAGTGCTGACTTTTATCCTGCTATATTACTGAATTTGGTTATTAAATCTCAAGTCTTTTAGTGGAGTTTTTGGGATCTTCTGTGTATAGTATCATGTCATAGGTAATATTTTTGCTTTAATATTTAATATTTCATCCATGTTGACTTTAGTTTAGTGCCTGGTCACAAACATGGGTCTAGTTTTATCTTTGGCAGGTGAAATCCAGTTTTTCCAGCTTCATTTGTTAAAGCGGCTATCTTTATTCCAGTGAACATTGGTCCCGTTATCAAACATAAATTAGCTGAGTGTGTTTGTCGTTTTATCTGCATCCTTTAATCTTTTCCAATGATCCTCCATTTTAATTTTTCTAGTACCATGCTGATTTTATCATGGTAGCTTTGTAGTATAATTTCAATTCAAGGATTGTAATGTTTCTTACTTCTTTTTTCTTTTTTTTTGTTCTGTTTGTTTTATTTGTTACCCAGGATTATTTTTGGTATTCTAGGTCTCTTCTAGTTCCAGATGAACTTTACGAATATTTTCGATAGATATGTAAGTTATTCTAATGGAATATTAATCAGGATTGCATTGAATCTGTATGAGAACTGTGGGAGTATGGTTGTTTTTACAATGCTGTTTGTTGTGTATCCAGGAGCAGGGAATATCTTTCAACTTTCTGAAATCCTTTTCAGTCTCTTTTTTTCAGAGTACTGTAATTTTCACTGTATACATCTTTGGCTTCCTTTGTGTGATTGATTGCTAAGAATTTCATTTTAGTAGGATGTTATGTTGAAAGATGTGTTTTCCCTTATTTCTCTTTTAGTGTGTTTGTTGTTTGTGTATAGAAATGCTATTGATTTTTGAATGTTGACTTTGTATCCTGCTATATTACTGAATTTGGTTATTAAAGCTGTAAGTTTCTTGGAGTTTTTGGGGTCTTCCATGTAGAGTATCACGTCATCTGCAAATAATGATAATTTCACTTCTTCCTTTCCAATCAATAGTTCTTTTATTTTTCTCTCCTGTCTGATTATTCTGACTAATACTTCCAGAACTACATTGAATAGCAGTGTTGACAGTGAATATCCTTGCTTGTTCCTGATTTTATTTTAAGACAAGCCCTTTATTTATTTGATACAGGGTCTTGATATGCCGTTCAGATTCATAGTGATCCTCCTGTCCCAGCCTTCCCAGTGCTGGGATTATAGGTATGTGCCACCATGCCTGGTTTAAGGGCTGGCATAGGCACCTGGAGTCCAGGGGCTAGTATGACATGTGCTACCAGGGATCAAACTTGGGTACTTTGCTTACTAGGTAGGCAGTTAGACCATTGAGCTATCTCTCCAGTCCCTTGTTCTTGATTTTAAATGGAAGGCTTTCAGTTTTTGTCCATTTAGTATGATGTTGGATGTTGGTTTGTCATAGATGGTATTCATCAGGTTGCAATAAAAACTATCTATCCTGATTTTCTGTAGGGTTTTTTTTTTTTAAATCATGAGTGACTTGAACTTTGCCAAAAGTTTTTTCTGCACCTATAGAGATAATCATGTGATTGATATCAATTTTGGCCCCATTGATGTGGCATATTAAATTTATGGATTTGCCTATATGGAGCCATCCCTGCATTCCTGGGAGGAGTCCCACTTGGTCATGATGTAGAATCATCTGGATGATTTTTTTTTTTTTTTTTGCAGAGCTGGGGATTGAACTCAGGCCCTTGTGTTTGCCAGGTGCTTTTTCTACTGAGCCTTCTCCCCAGCCCCTCATCTTAATGATTTCTTGCTGCTATTTTATTGAGGATTTTTACATCTTTGTTCACTATGGAGATTGGCCTATAGTTCTCCTTTTTGGTTGGGTCTTTCTCTGGTTTTGGTATCAAAGTAATTGTCGCCTTGAGGAATGAGTTTGGGAGAATTGTTTCAATTTCAATTTCATTCAAGAATTTGAGGAGAGGTGGCATTAAATATTCTCAAAATTTCTTGTAGAATTCAGCTCTGAAACCATCAAGACCCAGGCTTTTCTGTGTTGGTAGGGTTTTTCTTATTTTTGTTACATTTTCAATTTCATTGGCTGATATTCAGAATTTTTATATCTTCTTGACTCACCTTTGATAATTCACATGTATCTAGGAATCCTTCCATTTCTTTTGCGTTTCCCATCCTGTGAGAGTAAAGATTTTGGAAGAAGTTATTGATGAGTTTCTGAATTTCTATAGGGTCTATAGTAGTTTTAACCTTTTCATTCTTCAGTGTATGATTTTGAATTTTTTCTTTCCCATTTTTGATGAGGTTAGTTAGAGGTTTATCAGTTTTGTTCTTTCAAATAAACAACTCTTGGATTCATTAATTCTTTGTATTGTCTTCTTTGTTTCCACTGCATTAATTTCTATTCTGATCTTCATTTTATTATTTTACTTAATTTTTTGTGGCTGGGTTCAGCCTGCCCTGGGGGTGGTGCTGTGGCATGTGATGCAGGGGATCAAACTGTGGTTCCTGTGCTTGCCTAAGCATACCTAAGCAGGCACTTTAGACTGCTGAGCTATCTCACTGGCCCTATACTCTGATCTTTATAGTTTGCTCCTTTCTTTGGACTTTAGGCTTGATTTGCTCTTCCTTTTTAGGAGCTTGAGATGCATCATAAGGTATTTATTTGGGCTCATTCTCTTTTCCTGAACTGAGAACTGCTATAGATTTTCCTCTTAAGACTAGTTTCATTGTATCCCAGAGATTCTGGTAAGTTGTATCTGCATTTTTGTTTGATTATAAGTATTTTTTTTACTTTTTCTGTAATTTCACCTGTGACCCATTGATTGTTCAGGCAGGTGTTATTTAGTTTCCATGTGTTTGTGGAGTTTTTGTTGTTTCCTTTGTCAATAATTTCCAATTTCATTGCATTATGATCAGATAATATGAATGGAAAAATTTCAACTCATTAGCATGTACATAAGCATACACTGTGCTAGTATGTGCTCTATTTTAAAAAATGTCCCACGGCCATCCCGCCCGCACCCGCCCAGCCCCTGAGACTGGCCAGAGACAGCGCGGCCGACTCCGCCATCCTGCTCCATCCCGCCCGCGCCAGCCCAGCCCCTGAGACCGGCCAGAGACAGCGCGGCCGACTCCGCCATCCTGCTCCATCCCACCCACGCCCGCCCAGCCAGAGACTGGCCTGAGACAGTAGCTGACTCCAGCGGCCTCCTGGTTCCCGTGCCAAGCTCGCCCAGCGAGAGCGAATTTACAGGACTCACCAGGCTTCCCAGATCAGTGAGAGTGTGGTGAGTCTGAGGGAGAGCCTTTGGCTTCTTCCCACGCGTGCTACGCGGATCCCTGTCCCCAACCCCTCCAAGCCAGTGACTGGCCTGAAGCCTCAGGACCCACTCACCAACACCTCCCCGGATCCCCTGACCTAAAGCCCACTGATTGAGTGGGAATTTCTCCGATTCTCTGGGCATCAAAGGTCAGTGAGTGTAGAAACTCAGGCCCGTCGTGCCTGAGATACATTTCCCAGGGATTAAGCTGCCCGTCACCTCCTGTGGCCCGGTGAC
>PVKA01051310.1:0-12273 GCA_004027165.1 Ctenomys sociabilis
TCAATTGATTTTACTTGTTGTACATTTCCTTTTGTATTTCTGCTTTTCGCTTGTTATACTAGGGAGACTATACGATATTTACACATGTGTGTCTGGTTTATTTCACTTATGAGTATATGTTCAAATGGCATCCACTTCAGTATAAATGCTTCAAACTTATCATTCTTAATAGCTGAGTAATACTCCATTATATAGAAATTCCACATCTTTTTCAACCATTCCTCATTGTTTCCGCATCCATGTTTTTCATATGTGAACCCTGAATCCTGCCCTGCCTTTCCTCCTAGTATGGTTGGTTGGTGGTGTTCACCCTAGGGTGCAGTCACTCCAGTAGTGCCCAGTTTCTGTGTCCTCAACTAACGGCTTTCTTCACCTAGCTTTACAACCCACTTGTACAGGCGGTGCCTCCCGCCCCCTCAAAGGGTCCTGTCCACAGTCTCCTGCCCAGCAAGCATTCAAGCTAGGCATGTCCTTGCTCACACACTGGTAGATTGGGGAAGCAAATGGATCACTGAGTTCTGTGTTTGGTGTAGGCTACAGGGCCAGGAGCGCTGAACCTCATGCCACCCTTTCAGACCCAGCCTGCCCCAACTCGCACTCAGGATGGGCCTGGCTTCTCAGCATGGAGGGTTGAGCCCCTGTGTCCTTCATGGCAGGAGCCATAGACTTCTCAGGAGAGCCTATGTTTGGCCAGCACCCTCCCTGCAAATGTCTCTTGTGGCCATCTCCTACCCAGTCACTTGCTACAGTGACGTCAGAAACCCTGAGTGGGCTTCTTCTGTAGCTCAGTTTTAAACTATTAACCTTTTCCCTAAATGTCTCCTGATTAAGCCTGAAGTGTGGCAGGCGCTGCGCTGGGTTTCTCCTCTGATTCTAACCTGCCGTGGGGAGGGAGTCACTTTCAGAGTAAGAACTCCATGCTGTTCTTGCAGCTTAACTAGCCATGGGGTCGTCGTCGTCTTCTTCTTCTTCTTCTTCTCTTCTTCTTCTTCTTCTCCTCCTCCTCCTCCTCCTCCTCCTCCTCCTCCTCCTCCTCCTCTTCTTCTTCTTCTTCTGGCAAAACCTGGGATTGAATTCACGCCCTTGCACTTGTCAGCAAGTACTTATTCTACTGAGCCATCTTCCTGGCCACATGGAGTCTTCTTAAGATGGTCACTGCTGGCCTGATCTGAGGCTTCTCCTGGAGCTGAGGGCCCTCTCTGGGGCTTAGGTCAGGAGAGACAGGTCCCTCTCCCTTTCCCCAAGGCTTTGTTCTTTACATTGTGCTCTATTTCTACAGCTCTGGCTTTCCTCTGTGCCCTTGCAATTTCCAGAGATCTTCTTTTTTTTTTTTTCTTTACAAAGTTTTTCTTTTCTAGGAGTGTGAGTCCAGGTCTTAGAGAAACCATGCCTTGCTGTTGGCCCCTGCTGGGCCATTTGTCCACAAGAAATCTCAAATTGGAAAAGGCAGATATAGAAGAGGTTTGCCACCTCTCCTGGCCCTGGGAAGCTGTGACAGTAGCAGTCTCAGGCCTGGGGCCTGCGCTGCCCTGCACACTGAGGTGCTGTAACTCTGGTATCCAGATGGCAGTAATAACCCAGGGACCACCTGACTGCCTTCGTTTCCAGTCTCAAAGAGATGAGCTCTGTGGGAAAGGCCTGCTTCGGAACGTGGGACAGTGACTGGGTGTCTTAATCCAAAGCTTCCACACATTCAACACGGATAGCTTCAGGGCTCCAGGTTCTGGCCATTGTCTTGCTTGACTCATTTGGATCTCCAGGATGTCTGTTCTATAACAGAAAATGTTGCTGCACTTCCTGGCATCCCATCTGAACGTGACATGCTTCTCAGAGGCATGGTCTCACTCTTGCATCTCTTTTTGAAATGCAAAAAAAAAAACAAAACCTTTCTATGAAGCCTCCAGCTGATCACCCTTCTCATTTCCGGCCAGAACTGGCTCCCTCGTACACACACCGAAACGGTCCATGGGGCAGAGTGTGTAAGTTACAGTTACCACAATGGGCTTAGAGCACGTCCATCCCATCCCTGAGTTGAAAGAACAAGTAAAGCACTCAAGGGAAAAAAAGGCTTGTGCCGCCGCAGATGAAGCCCAGAGTAGCCGCTACAAACCACAGGAGGTAAACATGAAATGCTCATGATGGAGATGAGGCTCGTCGCAGCCAATCAGCCAGCAAATTGCAGATGTGGAATCTGAACCCCAAACTGCCAGTCTCTAAAGCCCACTGTCAACCAGTAAGTACTCTGGGGAAGTTACTCTGCACACGTTTTCTTTGCCCTTGAGGGCCTTAAATCCACATAGCTGTCATGAGTTTCATGGAAAAATTGTTCTAGGGGCTACATTTCATCAGATTCATGAGACAAAGCAACGTAACACTCACCTGGTCAGTGCAGCGTGTCTTTCAGTCCCTTCACCCAGGCCTCACTCAAGTCCCTTCTCCACGGTGAGAGGAGACCAGGAAGAACGGAAGCTTCTTACACACAGGCTCCAGCCCAGGCTTCCTCTGGCGCCTGAGGTGGTACCACGTGTGAGCCGGCACCCTCTTGTGTTTCTACGTTCCTCCTCTCAGTTTGGTATTCCTTATCGTGCTTAGCCAAGATACTCTTTGTGTTCAGCTTCAATCACTAGATCCTGCAGGGGACTTCCTATGACAATACTGAGAAATGACATCGAAATAGTTAAAAAATGGTAAAGCGCAGACACCATCCAGCTGGAAGGGGCTCTTGCGGCAGTGGTATAGCAGGGTTCTGGAGGCCCTGGACATGCTCGAAGCTAAGTCTATACAGGGGACTGAGGAAGTCCAGGGCCATACAGGGAGGGCCACTTTGGCATGCAGGTGAGACAGGAAACCCAGGAGGCCTGAGCCAGTCAGCATTTCCCAGTTTACTTGTGGCTATATTTCATATAATGAGCCTTAATTTCTTTCTTTTCCTTTTTTTGGTGGTATGAGGGATCGAATTCAGGACCTTGCACTTGCCAGGAAGCACATATTTCACCGAGATATCTCCCTGGCTCTAAATTTTTTTTGGTGATTCTGGGAATTGGACTCAGGACCTTGCACTTGCCAGGTAAGCGCTTATTCTACTGATCTATCTCCCCAGCCCTCTTAATTTCTGATATTGCACTCTTTGATTCAAAAGTGTCCATTTGATTCTTTTTTATAGATTTCAGCTCAGTCTCTGAATGAACTTAATCCCAGCCTGTAATTCCTGTTGAAATTATCTCTTTAGGCAGGGAGATAGATAGCTCAGTAGAATAAGTGACTGCCTGGCAAGCATAAGGTCCTGAGTTCAATCCCCAGTACTGCAAAAACAAACAAACAAACAAACAAAAAACTGTCTCTTTATCTCTTTAATAAATGTGGTTCAAGGCCAGGCATGGTGGTGCATACCTGTAATCTCAGCACTTGGGAGGCTGAGGCAGGAGGATTGTTGTGAGTTCGAGACCAGCTTGAGCTACAAAGTGAGCTTAAGGCCAGCCTGAACTGCACAGTGAGACCCTGTCTCAAAAAGACAAAAAAATAAATAAATAAATAAAAATAAATGTGGTTCATGGGTAGGATGTGCCTATATTATAACAACAACAAAAATTGGTTTTTTTGAAATAGGGTTTCACTATGCAGTTTAGGCCTTTAAATGACTTTGTAGCCCAGACTGACCTGGAACTCTCACTTATCTTCCTGCCTCAGCCTCCCAAGTGCTGGGATTATAGGAGTGTGCTAGAATGCCCAGCTAAAAGTGTTTTTTTAAAAGGAAGCTTTGTTACTTTATGTAACTACAAACCTGAGGCAGTGTGTGTGCACGCCATGCAGCCCAGGCAAGCCCCGCACATCTCATCTGCAGCTTGAATTGCTATGTTCTTTTCCTCTAGTTCCCATGCATGTCCCTAAGGCCCATGTCTGCTGACTGCTGACTCAGATACTATGATGACTTGTGGGTCTGCCTCTATCATCTTCCTTTTTTTTTTGTCTTTTTGAGACAGGGTCTCACTATGCAGTTCAGGCTGGCCTTAAGCTCACTTTGTAGCTCAGGATGGTCTCGAACTCACAACAATCCTCCTGCCTCAGCCTCCCGAGTGCTGGGATCACAGGCCTGAGCCACCACGCCCGGTTTATCATCTTCCTTTTGTCTTGATTGTTGCCACATTTTCTGCCACATGCATGTGCCCTGGTTGTGGAAAGAGGTGGCGTGTGGCAACGTTGTCCCCCAGTGATGGCTCCCTCCTCTCCTGCTTGCAAGTGGAGGGAGGAGTTCCTCATCTCCACCTGGTTGCGGCTTAGCTGGCTCGAAGCTGGAATGCAGCTTCACTTTGTCCAAGTCCAAATCCACGTCATCTTCCCTCTGTGTGAAGCCTCCTGAGCTTTGGCCCGACACTGGCTGATCTGCCCTTTCATCCATGAAAGCCTGTGGAAGTCAGTTCTTGTTTGGACTTAGCTCTTGGGCCTCTTGCCCCACAGGCTTCTCCTGGGCAGATGTCTGATGGAGACCCCCCTCCTTTCCACAGGACTTTGTTCTCCCCACACTGCACGTCTGTGGGAAATTTCCCTTGCTCTTAGTGACCCGCTCCACCCCAGAACTGAGCAAATGCTCCATGGAGAAAAGTGGCCATGTGCTTAGAGCTCTGCTGAATTTTAATTTACACCAGACTTCATTGATTTTCCAAAACTCCCCTAGCATCTCTTCGCATCAATAGAGTACATATGCTGTGTCAAGCTCTAGGTGGCCTACACCTGGATTTGGCAAATATCCCCCAAGGAAAAATAATGGTCAGTAGTCCCCATTGCTGTCAATCTTCCATGTCTTTAAAAAATATTTTTATAGGGGGCTGGGAAGATGGCTCAGCGTAATAAGTGTTTTCCTGGCAAGCACAAGGGGCTGAGTTCGATCCCTGGTTCCACCAAAAAAAAAAAAAAATTTTTTTTTATAACCCACCTAGTATTTTTTCTTAAGTTTCGGCAGGAATGTTGGATTGTTAGTACTTATACTTCCTATCTAGAAGAGGAAGTCCTACAAAACTATTTTAATATTTAACTATAGTAAAGCCTTATAGGTATGTGTGGCTAACCCAACCTAGATCATACCATGTGGAGGAGCAACTGAGCTGCTCTCCTTGAAAGAAGAGCAACTGTCTCCATTTTGACTGAGCCTGATCCTATTTCCTCGTTGGCCTTGAGCAATGTGCATTGGTCTAGCTGAGGTGCTGGTGATAGTCTTTGAAGGTGGCATGAGTGTTTCCCTGGTAAACCTGCTGCTCCTTAATGTGAGCCGGGTGGAGACAGGATGGTAGGTTGAGACAGGATGGTAGAGCTAATGCTCCATACTGCCAACTGGGATTGAGCCTCGAGATAGAGGTTATGACTTCCTGGGGCTTGAAAGACTACTTCAAAGCTGAAGCACCAGACTTCCCAAAACATTAGATACTATATAATGCAGACTACCTTCTCTGCATATCCTCTCTGCATATGGCAGAGGTAAATGTAGGCCACCCGCCTAGCTCAGCTCACAGTAGTCACCTACTTCCCACAATTCTCAGTCAATCCTCCTCAAGCCACTCCTCCACTGAATAAAAACCAGGTGAGGTCCTGAGTTGCTCTCTTGGTTCCAGAAAGCCATCTTCATGGCTGGGACTAGAGCCCCCCCCAATTCCCCAATGATTAAAAATATAATTTAGTGTCTTCATTTTCACCATGGGTTGCATGGAAAGTGGTAGATTGGAATCAACTTGATGGGATTCTAATAACGTAACTTTGGGATTACAAATATTGGTTTCTTGGACCGAGATGAGGACCTGGAAGAGTCTCCTACAATACCACAGCCCCTCCTACCCCTGTACTATAGTTCTGTTCTTGATAGGCTAATATCTCTCTTTGTCTCTCTCTCCCCCATGTCTCTGTCTCTGTGTCTCTGTGCGTGTGTTTCTCTCTTTCTCCATCTCTCCCTGCCTCTCTCTGTCTGTCTCTCTATCTCTCTGTCTCTATCTATCTTAATTTTCCTCTTTGGTTTCATGAAACACCCTTGTGTCCATATAATGCAATATCCTCTTCTTCTTAAGTAAAGTAGAAGGGGGTCATGTTACCTGTAACTCGAAGAGTCTTAACTAAGACTGTTGCCTTACTGACAGGACTATTTAGAAGATGTAGATAAATGGCACCTCCCTCACTGCACACAGAAAGAGAGGACGGATGGTAGCATTTCTGAGGCCTCCCTTAGCTGTGGATTATGAATGCTCAGTCCAAGGAGAAACTGAAACATGTAGCATCCAATGACCCAGATGATGGGAGAAACCTCAGACATGCCTAAGTAGTCATGTGAATCTGTCTGCCAAAGCCTTGCTCTTTGTGCTATCATAAAACGAGGAAATAGTGTTCCTACCCCTAAACAGTATCAAAAGGTGGGAGAGATTCCAAGCAAGGAAGAAACCTGGTTTGCACATTGTACCCACTGCTGGGGCTCCTGACTTGCGGATGAGCCTCCAGTTTACACCAGAGAGTAAACAAGATAGCTTTTTGGACATCACACACCACTTTGCCAGTTTCCGTTCTCTTGAATTATTTACCATCTCATTGTCTGCATTGAAACAGAATCTGGAACCAGACTCAGGGATGCAGCCTTATTTGTGAGCTAGAAAAGGATCCTGGAGTTCAGCAAAGCTGTGGAGTGGGAGCTGCCCACAGCTTTCCAGAGGTTGCTTGCCTTGGGTCAGTCCTGAGTTTGGTGTACCAGCAGAGAGACTGAGTCACAGGATGGAAGGAAAGAGGAAGAGCTGCTTCAGAACATGCTGGTCCAGTCTGCTGTGAGGCCAGCGTCCGCTTCAGGACCGGTCAGGGTTCCAGCCTCCCCAGCCAGGTCACCTCACACAATACCTTGCTTTCTTCACTTGCAGAAGACTGAATACAAAGGGCAGGGGAGATAGCTCAGCAGCATAAGCACCTGCCTGGCGAACTCAGGTCTTGAGTTTGATCCTTTATACTAAAAAAAAGAAAGAAAGAAAGAAAAAAAATTTATACAGGGAAGATAGTCTTTAGCTTACAAGATTGCCACTGAAGTTTTCTTTTCAACAGTATACAGATCATCGCGCACAGAAATATTAGTAGCTATGAAACAAGAAATTTTTTTTTCTTTTCTATTTTGTGATAGTTGTTTGTAATGCTGCAAATCCAACCCAGGGCCCCGTACATGCTAGGCACATGTTCTGCTTCTGAGATCAAGAAATACTTTTTTTTTTTTTTGTGGAACCGGGGATTAAACTCAGACCCTTGCATTTGCCAGGCAAGCACTTATTCTACTGAGCTATCTCCCCAGCCCCTAAAAAATAAATTTTAAGACTAAAACAGTAAAGTAGAAAAACTATAAAATGTAGAAAAGTATAACGACAGGAATAAGACTCACCTATATTCTTATTGCTTCATAGGAATACATAATTTTTAAAATATTTTCTTCGTCTTTTTCTTTTCTTTTTTTTTTTTTTTTTTTTTTTTTTTTTTTTTTTTTTTTTTTTTTTTTGTCTTTTTGAGACAGGGTCTCACTATGCAGTTCAGGCTGGCCTTAAGCTCACTTTGTAGCTCAGGCTGGTCTCAAACTCACAACAATTCTCCTGCCTCAGCCTCCCAAGTGCTGGGATTACAGGCATGCGCCACCACGCCTGGCTTCTTCGTCTTTTTCTAATAACTATATGCAATCAGGAAATAATTTATTGTTGTATTTATTTATTTATTTTTTAAATTCATTTATTTATTACAGTGTCTCGCTACACATGACGGATTCTTTTTTTGCGGGGGTGGGGGATCAGCTCAGCCCGCCCTGGGGGGAGGGGCTGGCATGGCATGTGGTGCTGGGGCTCGAACCGCGGTTCCTGAGAGGCGCTTTAGACCGCTGAGCTCTCTTGCCAGCCTAATTTATTGTTTTATAATCTAGTTATTTTCTCTTCAATATTTTGTACCTAGGGTCTTCCTTACATAATTATTATTCAAAAACAAGATTTATAAGGGCTATTTTTAAATAATGCCTGGAGAGAGGAACATGATTAAGACTCAGTTTGACTGGGAAGAAGCTGACCCAGCCTAACAGTGAGGAGAAGACCTGCCCAGAAACTTCACTTCCGCACTGGGAAGATCTGAAGCAGTGCAGTGACTCCACCCACTGTGTCGGTCCTGGACTAACTGGGAAAAGGAGTAGGACTGGCCGGGTGGGGGTGGGGCGGGAGCAGGTCCTGGGAGGTGCACAATCCTGAGCCTTGAATTCATGGGCACCTGTTCCTGGGCTCTAAGTGCCACTCTCCTATTCATATTTCCCTCCAGTCTTTTATTCAGCTGTAGTTTTTTCCTGTCCAGGCAGTTGATATCTATCCTGTGACGCTTATCAATTTTATTTTATTTATAGAAACTGGCCTTTAGGTTTGATTTGTAAGCTTAGGATGGAGGAAAAAGAATTGTGTGCCCACGGAAAATGGAGACTTCTCCATGTATTAGGATCTTGTTTACACTAACAATCCCAACTCAAATCAACACGGTTTTGATCCATTTACTTATTTATTATTATTATTATTATTTTGGCAGAACCGGGGATTGAACCCAGGCCCTTGTGTTTGCCAGGGAAGCACTTATTCCACTGAGCCACCTCCCCGGCCGGCCCCATCAACAAGGTGTTGGAACTTGCCAGACAAATGAAGAACTTCTTAGGAACAGATCTCAGGGGTAGGAACGAAGGAGTCGGCAGACACCAGGTGGAGCAGGATGGCTCACAGGAACCAGCCGTGAAAGAAAGGAGGAAAGTAAAGGTTCGTTCTGGAAAGTCAGAGAAGCGTCCCCGCCTGCTTGTTGTATCAAGTATCTACAGAGCCTCTAAATTATTAAGGCTCGCGCAGCTCCCTCCAGGGGCAGATGTGGAGAAGAATTTCCAGCCAAGCGGCTCCCCTTGCAAAACTGGAGCACACGGAGGATCTGATTACTTCAGAGAAGCGACTTCCTTCTCCAGCCTCACAGCTTGCTGAAGCACAAGAAGCTTCTTGGGGAAACTGTCGCACCACAGTGGTGAAGATCTTTGAAGAACGACTCCCTGGGGTTGGAGCTGGAATTCCTCCACCTTCCTGTGAGCGTTGGGTGATTCACTCGGTCCCTCAGATTCTCAGTTCCTGTACTTGTAAAATAGGGATAGCAATCCCCT
This sequence comes from Ctenomys sociabilis, assembly GCA_004027165.1. Lineage (NCBI taxonomy): Eukaryota > Metazoa > Chordata > Mammalia > Rodentia > Ctenomyidae > Ctenomys > Ctenomys sociabilis. The sequence goes on from PVKA01051310.1 coordinate 9,161, forward strand.
CACTTAGATTACTGTGATGTACCCGACGATACGCAGCAGACCTCCCTCAGACCATTTCTACCTCATTTCCCAGGAAGAGACGGCTGGCTTTAACTAAAACAGCAATGTTGAGAACTAAGAAAAATCCATTCCTCAGAAGCAGCATAGTAACAGATAGTAACAGCTAGTAAATGTCGGAATCCATATCCAAATCCCATTCTCCCTTGTAGTCAAAAAGCGTGGGTTCTGGTCCCAGAGGTAAACGTGTCACCAGGAGTTGTTTCCTCAGCCGGCCCTTCCCTTCCCGCCCGCCGCAGTCCAGGTGGGGTGGTCCTCGGGTGAGGGGTAGGGTTCCCTAGGTGCCTGAGGCCGGACTGCCCTCTGGTGTCGGAAGAGTGCTGGAACAAGGTGAAATAAAGCGCGGGGCGCTTCTTTCCGAGTTGCGGCCGGCCTCGTCCCTTTCAGTGCACAGGTGTCCTTGTTTAGTCTGGTTCCTTCCTGTTGGCCAAAGGATTCCTCCAAGGAATAGAGTAAAACAGAGGGTGAGTCATCTGGGTTAGGACAACAAAGCTAGGCTAGGTAGGAGCCAGCAGGTAGCGGGGTCTCTTCGTCCCTGCAGGCTGGCACGCAGCGCGTGCTCACTGAGCACTGAATGAAGACTTGAATATCACTGGAGGTGAGTGAAGTGCTGCTGATTTAGGTGAGGTGCCTTTGAGAGCAGTTTTACACTTACCAATTTTTGCCAGAAGTACTAGTGGAGAAGACATTGTAACACTGAACCCATCATCCCCCTGCAAGCGACTCCACAGGGACTTCCACAAATAAACAAGAACAATGACAGTTGTGTAAAAATGAGTTGGGGGGGGGCAGCGAGATAGCTCAGCAGACTAAGTGCCTGCTTAGGCAAGCACAGGGACTGGGGCTCGATCCCTGGCACCATATGCCTCGACGCCCCCCCAACCCCCCAGGAGTGCTGAGCCAAGTCCGGGCGGTGGCACATTACTGTAACCCCCGCGCTGGGGAGGCTGAAAACCAGATCACTACGAACTCAAGCTATAGTGAGACCCTATAACAAACACATTTTTAAAAAATGAATTGGAATGGGGAGAGACGTATGACAATTTCAGCCTGTCCTTAGTGACCCATGGTGTTCAGAGAAGGCCCACCTTCACCTCAGGCCTTCCTAGGTTGTCCTTTTCCCTAAATGCTGGGCTACATGCATGACTTCTACTGGCCTCAGAGTCAGGTGTTCCAGCGCCCCTGCTTATGGGCACGCTGTCGGCGCTTCTTCCAGACCTAGTTGTCCAGTCTGTTATCTGATGCTTTCCTGATAAGAACCATTCAAGGTCAGTATTTGGAGTTTTGTTCCAAGTAAGGAAATTGAGGCTCATGTCAGTAAAATAAATTTTGTGAAGTTCACATGGCAATGCAGGCCATATGACATTCAAATACATACTCTTTCTACTAGGTCATTCTGACTACTGTTTCCTCTTTCTTTCTTTCTTTCTTTCTTTTCTTTTTTTTTTTTTTTGTGGAACCGGGGATTGAACTCAGGCCCTTGTGCTTGCCAGGGAAGCGCTTATTCCACTGAACCGTCTCCTTGGCCCCTGACTACTGTTTTGGAATACTGGGACTCAGGTTCTAATTTGCAAGTATTTTTATTGCATATACCTCTAAGACTATTATTTCTCTCTCTTGTTGGACTGCCACAATGAGATACGATAGACCAGGAGGCTTAAGCAACAGAAATTTCTCATAGTCTGGAGGCTGAGGCGTCTCAGATCGAGATGCTGGCTGATTAGGTTTCTGGAGATGGCTTCCTTCTGGCTCACAAGCATCAGTTTTGTCTTCTTGCTGCATACTTGCTTGTGTAGCATAAGGGCACTAATCTCTTTGTTAGGGCCACACCTTCATAATCTCATCTACACTGTACTACCTTTTAAAAATTCCAAATCCAACTACCATCATACTGTGTTTTAGAGCTTCAGCACATGAATTTTTGAGACACATAAACATTCATTCCTTAACAATTTCCATGGAGCCATCAGTTTAAACACAGATGGCTTTCCTCACACTTTGGTGGTTTCATTTTCTCCAGTTTGATTTCCTGCAGCTCCTCAGGCTGTGTCCTCTCTCTGGGCAGATCTGTGGCTCACTCTTTTCCAGAACTACCCAGGCATTTAGTCTTTTCTTCGTTTGTTAGACAGCAATTAGCTTTCCCCCACAAACCTGCTAGCAGTTTGTTAGCAAACACTGCTAGTACTTCGCCCAATATTTATCCTCTCCTCTTCCTTAAAAAGAAGGTCCTTATTTTTGTATGAGGCTATACTTTGCACTCTCCTTTGTGATCTGAGTTGCCCAAGTGGCCCCATGAAAGAGTCCCTGTTGGTGGGATATAATTAGAAGTCCCTGTTTGGGTTTCTTAGAAAGTTCTTTAAATACAGATGTCCTGCCTCCTGCCACACATGGAGCACAGGTGAAAAGGCAGCAGCTCTCACTCTGCTATGGAAAATGTGTGAAAAGAATGTCAGAGCTGAAGATCAGAAGGTCTGGGAGCAACGTGGCACCAGAGGGCAGCTTGCTAGCCCGGGAGATCCCTGGACTTCTCCCTGTGAAACAACAATAAAACCCTCATATGCCCTGCAGTGCTCAGAGTGTGGGATAAGCGCAAGAGTTTTTTGTTTGTTTTTTGGTGGAACTGGGATTGAACTTAGGTCCTTGCGCTTGCCAGGGAAGGACTTATTCCACTGAGCCACCTCCCTGGCCCCTTCAAGGAGGTTGTTTAAAAGTTTGTCCCTTGACTCAGAAAGTTTGGCATAATAGGCCTAATAGGAGGAGGGTCTGCATTTTTAGCTTGTCCCTCTGCTCATTCTGCAATGGTAATTCTGTGTGTGTGTCTGTGTGTGTGTGTGTGTCTGTGTGTGTGTGTGTGTTTGCAGGGTTTCACTATGCAGCTTGGACTCATAGTGATCCTCCTGTTTTCTGCTAGGATTACAGGCATGCGCCACCATGCCCAGACTCCATCACTGGCTCAGTGCACCCAGGGGGAAGGCCAGCGCTCATTGCCAGGGATCAAACCCAGGGCCCTGCGCTTAACTAATCAAGTGCTTAGTCTGCTGAGCTATACCGCCAGC
>PVKA01051312.1:0-12256 GCA_004027165.1 Ctenomys sociabilis
CCCCCCACACCCACACATACACTGACACACACCCATACACCCTCTGCCCCCACTCATCAGTGGACATGTGGAGAAGAAGGCAAGGTGCTGCCTCCAAAAGCCTCCCCTGTCCCCAGAGCCGGTCCAGTGGGAGGAAGAAAAGCCACATGGCTAAATTACACAAAGAAATAAGGAAGCAGCAAAACTGAAAATGAAGGGGCCAGGGAGATGGCTCAGTGGAATTAGTGCTTCCCTGGGCAAGTGTGAGGGCCTGAGTTCAATCCCTGGTTTTTCCAAAAAACAAAACAAAGCCTCAAATTCAAAACACCAAATATGTAAGTAAAATGAAAAACAGATCACTAAGGCGTTCTGTGCTTGGAGCTGGTATAATTGAAGACAGTGGGCTTAAGACGATCAGTGAGCTTAGTGGAAATGGAAACACCAAACTGGTGGGGCTGGGGAGATAGCTCGGTAGGATAGGCGCTTGCCTGGCAAGTGGGTCTTGAGTTCAAGCCCCAGTACCACAAAAAACAAAACAAAACAAAACAAAAAAAAACCAAGCTGGATGAGCTAAGCAAAACAGTGTAAGGCCTGGTTAACCCTTTTAGCAAAGAATCCATGAGAAGGTACTAGGCAGAGTCCAAGATGTATAAAACCATGTTGAGGGCCTGGGCAGCAGGGCAAGGCAGAATCAGACCAGTGGGGGGGGGTCACAGGTGGCCACGAACCCCGAAATCCCCAGACACAAGTGGTCATGGGAGAGGGACCTGCAGCTGCAAGGGTGATGCAAAGGAAACGAATGTAAGGCCAACTGCAAGTAGAAGTTAGAAGAACACAAGTGGCAGGAAAGTCTATAGAAATGCAAGACAGTGTCCCCGTTTGGGGGCAGGAATTGAGTGTACAGGTAAGCAAGGGTGGAGAGCCCCTCACCACAGCTTAGGAAGAGCTTCTTGGAACACCACAGTCAAAATCCTCAAGACGACACGGGAGAGGTGGAAAGCTACGAAGAAAAGCCACTTAGAAAGTGAGGCTGTTACAAGCGCTGAAGGCTTCTCAGCGCAGACCTCAAAGGCGTGAGACCTGGGAGGGGAGCTCTTCAAGCTTCAGAAACCTGATCTGTCCCACAAAACCACCCTTGAGAATCCGTGGGGAGCTTGGAGTCTTCCGTAGTGAGTGCACCTCAGAAACTCATGGCAGCCAGACAAGCACTACGGAATGGGCGCTGCCACAGGCTGTTCATTGCCACTGCAAGCTAAGGCTGGTGCACACCTGTAATCCCAGCCCACGGGAGGCTGTGGCAGGAGGATTGGTGCGGGTTCAAGACCATTCTCAGCTACAAAGTGAGCTCAAGGCCAGCCTGAGCTGCATAGTAAGATCCTGTCTCAAAATAATTAAATAAAACAAATAAAGGGTCTCCCCATCTTCCTGCCCTTGATCCTCACCATGTCTTCACAGGTAATAAAGGCTCTTCCTCTTTAAAAAAAAAACAAAATAAAGCTAAAAGCCTTGTCCTCACTGCACTAGTCCATAAAGTTTGCTTAAGAAAATACAAAAGAATACCAGCCCCCTGTCTTTGACAAAGATGCCAAACACTTTTACTGGAAGAAAGATAGCCTGTTTAACAAATGGTCCCAGAAAAACTGGTTCCACATGCTGAAGATTAAAGCTAGCCCCTACTTTTCATCATATACTAATCTTTGTTGATCATAAAGAATCAGTGACCAGTATCTCATTTTATTAAAAAGCTTTTGCTGAGCGAGAGAAAGCACTGACAAAGAGACAACCCACAAGGTGGGAAAATTTTTGCCAGCTGTTCTTCAAACAAAGAATTACTATTGAGAATGTATAAAGAACTCAGAAACCTCCCAAATTTAAAGACCTAATCCACAAATGGGCATCTGAGATGACTACATCTCAGATGAAGAAATAGAAATGGCAAATGAATAATATATGAAAGCAAGGTTCACTGTTGCTGGGCATTCCAGAGGCGACCATTAAAGCAGCACTGAGATCCTGCCACACTGCAGAAGGGCAGCTGTGGTCGGGATGTGGAACAGCACCAGGCGCTGGTGGAGCCATGGGAGAAGGGCGCCTTCTCCACCATCAGCGGGGTGTAGGCTGGCGTGGCTGCCATTGTGGAGACTCCTCAAAACTGAAACAAGTTTGATCCAGCTGTGCCTTTTATTGGGATCTCGCTAAGAAAATTGAAAACCTAGTGGAGTAAGCACTTGCCTGACAAGCACAAGGTCCCGAGTTCGATCCCTGGTACCACGCGGACATGCGTACCTGTGCACGTAGCAGCACAATGTAGGAGGCAGGTCTGGGAAACAGTCCAGGTGCCTGTCGAGGGGGGATGGGCAAAGAAGATGGGCTTTTCTAAACATGCAGTAGAGTACTGCTCGGCCATAAAGAAGGACAAGCCTGAGATGTTTCTAGGTAAGTGGATGCACCTCAAGACTGTGCTCAAGTGAAATAAATTGGACACACGCACATGAATACCACATTATCTCTCAGCATGAGAAACCAGAAGTATAAAGAAGGACGGAAGGGTAATAATAGATGTTGGGAAACAGGAAGAAAATGCAAGTGAGGAGGGGGAGGGAACAAGGAGAGTGACAAGGGAGAGGAGGAGGAAAACATGCAAGCAAAGCTGTTGTGAATGGGGGCAGGGGGACTGAAGGGAGGGCCCGGGGGAGGAAGAACCGCGCTGTGTACAGCTGCCAGCTCACTAGGCTGAAGGTGACTGCTATGTACGTGGAAGATGCACCAATAAAATCCGAGAAAAATGCACAAAAGTGCAGTGGAGCTAGGAATCAAATCGGTGAAGCCACAGAAATCATTTAAGTGTGGAGAGTACAGACGGGCGCATAGCCAGTGTGTCACAGGGGAAAGGAGCGGCTCTGAGAATCAGCTGCCATTGCCTAGTGCGTTCCAGAACACGGAGCGCGGTGAAGTCGCTTCTGAGAGGGAAGGTGGTGGGTGGCACGGCTGTGTCGGAACAGAGCCATCCCAGATGAAAAGGCCAATGGATCAAAGACCCAGATATTAAAACAGTCATTGGAAGATGATACAGTGGGCGGCACTCTTGGAGGTGTGGACAGAGGTCATGGCTCCTGCACAGGGCCTGGGCTGTGTGAGGAATAATGGAACACAGCAGGACCGCGTTGCAGGCTTGTCTACACTGGCTTGTGCGTCACTCGGTAGGTGGCTGCAAGCCGTGGTCCTTCCAGTGAGTAAATTTGATAAAATTGTTTTGATATTTTCTGTTATAATATAAAAATAATGAAAAAATGCACAATTTTTGGTCATCCTATATTTAAATAATTTGCACAACTGATAAGTGATTTAAAAAGCTTCTACAAATAGCGGAGTGAAGAGACAACTTGCAGAATGGAAACAACTTGCAAGGGATTCCTTAGACAAAGCACTAGTATCTAGAATTTTCAAAGAATTAACAAAAACCAGACCTCCTGCTAGCGTGGAGGTGCACACCTGTAATCCCAGCCCTTGGGAGGCTGAGGCAGGAGGAGTGATGCAAGTTCAAGGCCAGCCTGGGCTAAAAAGTGAGTTCAGCTGCAACTCCATAGTGAAACCTTGTCTCAGCAACAACAACAAATAGACCCCCCCCCCCAGAATTAAAGACCTTATCAAAAAATGGGCGACTGAGGAGGGCATATGCTCCTTAGATATAGTGCAAATAGTCAATAAATGTAAGAAAAAATGGTCTACCCCAACGGCCATTAGTGAAATGCAACCCAACAGAGCCCTGAGAGTCCATCTGAGATGCCTGGTGTCTAGGTGGCCCTCGCCCCTCCCAGCCCTCATGTGGCCAGAGGTGGGACTCTGCAGGGTAGCTGGGTCTAGGCTGTGTGACGCTGGGATTGAGGGTGCGCTGCTGGGCTGGGTTATGGCGAGATGCCCCATCAGGGTGGCGCACCCCGGGTATGGGTGCTACCCACCTGAAGGGCATGTAGCGTGGACAGAGTGTGGGGGACGGGAAGGACTGCTGCAATCCTCGCTTGCTGCTTGCTGCCTCCTCCGCCTGCCCTTCCCTGCCTTGGACTGTTCCTCCGCGCTGCCCCTCTGCTATGCTAGCCTGCCTTGGAGCCGACCAACTGCGAACTGAAACCTCCATGAGCTGTGAGCTAAATAAACTTCGCTCATTTCATTTGGGGTCTTGGGTGTTTTGTTTCGGTAATGAGAAGAATAAGATACCCTCTTAGTCCAGAAGAATGCCTGTCACCAAGAAATCAACTTGTCCTGCAGAGAGGATGAGCCTGTCTACACTGGTGCGGAAATGCCAACCAGTGCAGCCTTGGTGGAGGTCCCCGTGGGGACTCCTCAGAAACCTCCAGTTAGAAATTCCATTGACCCAGTTATCCCCCGTCTAGGCATCTTTCTGACAAGCTTAGGGTATTGCATTACAGTGACCCACGCACACTCAAGTCTGTAACAGCACAGCTCAGTGGCCTATGTGCCTACCCCGTATAAAAATAGATTTCTGTGTGGCAGAGTGCTGTCCATAAAGGTACAAGTTTGAGTCACCTATAGAAAACAGAGGTACCAAGAGACTGAGGTAAATCAGACCCACAAACTCAACTTTCTCTCCTGTAGGGGAGAAAGCCTAAGTGGGAACAGTTTGCAGAGCAAATAAAGATTACATCACAGGAAGCAGGGAGGAGGGGCCCGGAGGTGCAGGGAAAGGGGCTGCAATAGGATTCATGATGTGGGTACTGCCTCCGCAGGCGCATTGGGAACGGGCTGGCGCTTGACCGGCATTCATGCTGTGTAGGAATCACAGGGCTTCCGCTTCGCAGTGCAGCGCCCCTTAGCTCCTGCCTCTGTGCATCAGGAACTTTGAGGGCCAAGGTCTCGGCCCAGGGAAAGGCAGGGGTGGCCTTCCGTGCTGCCCACCCGCGTCCAGCCGCCTGTCCCCCAGCATTCCAGCTGAGACCCCAGCCACTCCTGACGCTGAAGATGACCCGGGTCAGCGGCTGCCCAGTGGCCTGGGTTGGTGGCTGAGAGGCTGTGTGTAATTTCTTTCTGGTCATGGATGTGTCCCACGAGGTATAATCAACTCGCTTTTCTTTGACAGAAAAAGTGGATAATTGTAGCTGTGTTGGTGGTGCTGGTGGCCGTGCTGGCTCTGATCATCGGCTTGTCGGTTGGCAAATGAGGGTGTGGATGGCGCCAGGTGCCTGCCTATCTGCCAGGGTGGCAGTAAGTAGCTAACCGACTAACTTCCTAAGCTTTCGCAGTTGGCCACTAACTTTTCCTGGCTTTAATATCTTAAAAATCATAAAAGCCCGTTTGCTGAGCGCTGTGTTATGCTCTCTGCCGCGTCTGCCCCCGCGGGGCATAGCACCCTGGCCTCACTTGCGCCGGGGCCGCCGTCCCTCTGCCAAGCTAACACCGCCCATGGTGCCGCACGCTGTCGCGTCTAGAATTGTCGCAGCAGCCAGAGTTGCTCTGCAAATGCACCAGCGTGTCGCTTGCACCATGCACCGAGGAAGCGGCGTCCGTAGAAGCCCAGCTGAAAGCAGAGCCCTGCCTCTGATGCCCAAGTCTCTGCTCTGTTAAAAATTGCGCCCTTTGCTGAGGAGATGGCTCAGTAGAATAAGCACTTCCCTGGCAATCCCCAGTTCCACCAAATAGATAGATAGATAGATGATTGATAGATAGATTTCTGCCTTTGGCCAGGGAGATAGTTCAGCAGAATAAACGCCTGCCTGGCAAGCGCAAGGGCCTGAGTTCAATCCTTGGTTCTACCAAAAAAAAAAAAAAAAAAAAAAAAAAAAAAAAAAAAAAAAAAAAAAAAAAAAAAGGAAGGAAAATCCTTTTGGGCCGGGGAGATGGCTCAGTGGAATAAGCGCTTCCCTGGCAAGCACAAGGGCATGAGTTCAATCCCCGGTTCTGCAAAAATTAAATAAACAAACATAAAATTCCGCTCTTGTTAAAACGGAAGCCACAGCACTCGGATCACATCCAGCCTCCAGTCGCTGTGTCCCCGTGAGCCCCTCTCTCAGGGGCGGGGCGGTCGGGCGGCCCTCCGTGATAGGGATGCGCTTGCGCGGCTGGGTGGGCTCCTGGCTGTGAATGACGTCGCCAGGCCGGCTCCAGGCCTTCACGCTGCCCACCTCTCCTGCCCCTTCTGAGTGTTGCATTTGTGGTGGGGCCTCTCTAAACCGCTGCGCTGGCCAGGCTGGCCTGAACTTGCCACCCTCCTGGCTCAGCCTCCTTAGGTGCTGAAGTCGCAGGCAGGGCTCTTTCTGCACCAGAGCATCCGCGTCACACTCTGAGCAGACGTCGCATTTCTCACCACTCAGCAGCGGAAAGAAAGGCCGCATTGCGGAAGGAGGCGCCCCTGGGTGGCGCCCCTGGGCCCCGCGGGACTCAGCTCTGCCTTTTGTGAGCCCTGCCCTGGGCCTACGGGAGGGAGGCCAGGGACGCTTGGAGTTCTGTCCCCTCGGTTCTGCGCGTCCGCCGCGCCGATGGCCCGCGTGGCAGAGGACGCGGGCGAGAGCTGGAGCCGCGTGCGGTGGGGCCGAACGGCCGGCCGGGGCAGCGGGGCCCTGGGGAATCCGGGGGGTCCGCGTGGGTCCGTGGGGGTCCGTGAGGGTCCACGTAGGTCCGGAGGGGTCCGCGGGGGACCAGGGGGTCTGCGAGGGTCCGGGGGGTCCGCGTGGGCCCGCGGAGGTCCGGGGGTTCCGCGTGGGTCTGGGGGGGGGTCCGGGGGGTCCGCGGGGGTCCGGGGCGTCCGCGGCCCCTGTGTTCTCAAGCGCGCGCCGCGCCAGGGGCCCCAAGGACCGCGCGGTGCCCGCGGTGCCCGCCCGGCTGCCGCCGCAGCTCGGGATCCCGGCGCGCCCGCTCGTGCGCCCGCCTTGTCCAGGCTCCTTGCTTACATTTGGAACAGCCTGGGTCTCAGATGTAGAGGATGGCGCTGCAGATTCCTTCCCCGACACATTGCAAATTCATGTTTCTCTTTATCTTGCAGAAAATGATGGTCATTATTATTTGTGTACTTATTTTGCTTGTGATCCTTGGGATTATCCTCGCAGCAACGTTGTCATAGCAACGGCATCCCAGAGCTCTTGGTCCCTGGAGACTTGGATCGCACCTGCTGCAGCCCAGCGGATCCCACGGAGCCTGGCGCCCGCCGCCCGCGCTGACCCATTGTTTTCGGGGGCCTTGGGGAGCCTGGCGGCGTCTGGGGCCTCGTCGGCCGGGCATTTGGACCTAGCTCGCAGTGTGCAGAGTCCAGCGAGGTCGGAGCTGTGAAGGGCGAGGCTGGTGGCTGTGGAAGGCTCCCCCAGCTAGCACGCTAGTTAGGAGAAGTTTTGTATTATGCGTCGTTTGTGTTTATGTCTTGCTTGCGGAAATAATTTTTATTACCACAGAGCTGTTTTGTACAATATCTATAAATGTAGTGTTTATAAATTAACTAATATATTAGCATACTCTGTCTGTATGTTATGTGCTGGCTTGTGAAAGTCCCCCAGATTCCAGAGTGCAGGCCAAGCCAGGAGTCGCTGGGACTTTCTGTCGACGCTAAGACCCTGTACCTCCAGAGAAATTAACCTTTCTCTACCTTTTCCTTTCTCCAAGAAAATAAATAATTACTTAAGGCACCATGAAGACAGTGGTCTCTTCCTTGTTCATTAAAGTCTGTAGGGCCAGCCTGACAGCTCAGCAGACTAGAGCGCCTGCTGGGCGGTTGGGGTTTGCTCCCCTCCTGCCGAGCTGGCGCTGCCCACCACGCGCCAAGATGGGGACTGAGACTGGGCGTGGTGGCACGTGCCTGTAATCCCGGTACTTGGGAGGCTGAAAACAGGAGGGTCACTACTAGGCTAATCTATGTAGTGAGACCCTGTAGACCCTGTACTAAACACAGAAAAGAAAAATTGAAAAAATAAAGTTCGTAGATCTATTGAAAGGAGCAGTTAATGCTTAAATGTTTTTTCTTTGTTAATTCCTTTTTTGACCAATTTTCCATGCTTTATCTGGTAATCTGAACAGAAAATTGGAAGACAACAGTATGCAATATGAGAACCATTGTGCGGCCCAGGGAGAAGGCGGGCTCCTCCCTCATGCTGCCAGAGCAAAGGGGCTTTTCTGTTACACTGACCAAGTCTGAATGTAAGATGTTCATGGAAAGGGTGTTGAAGCTACTCCTGGTCATTAAGTATTTTTTTGGACCTTTTTAAGACAAGGCTTCACTATGTAGGTTAGGCTGGTCCCAGGCTCACTTTGTAGCCCCAGCTGGACTTGACCGTGCAGTGGTCCTTCTGCCTCGGCCTCCCAAGTGCTGGGGTCACAGGCATGCCCATCCACACCCAGCCTTCGTAATGCTTGCGACCCCGGCTTGTGGCCACCTTGGGTTACATGGTTCAAGGCCAGTCTGAGCTACATAGTGAGACCTTGTCTCACAAAAAAATGAAAGAAAAATTCTCAGTTTGTAAGAATTACAATGCTTAAACATGTCTGCTGCTTATTATTGTCTTGAGAATAGTGTTTTTTTTAAAATCTTTTATTTATTTCTTTATTTGGCACAGGGCATTGCTGTGCAGCTCAGACTCCTAGTGACCCTCCTTTGTGCTCCACAACACCCAGTTTTGGTGGCCAGCAGTGCTGAGGGTTCCTGAGCTGACACTGCGTGTGGTACTGGGGATCAAACTCGGGTCCTTGTGCTTGCCAGATAGGTGTTTAGACCACCAAGCTATCTCCCCAGCCCTTAAACTGCACAAGTGGGGCCAGAGAGATAGCTCAGTGGATGGAATAAGTGCTTGCCTGAAAAGTGCAAGGTTGTGAGTTCAATCCCCAGTACCACAAAAAATTAATAATACAAATAAACTGCACAAGTGGGTGAATTGGCCCATGGCTTGGGGCAGGGGGTGGTGTCAGTGTCATAGGCTCTCAGCACTGCTTGCAAAGCTGGGCCCAGGTGCCAGGCCTGCAGGACACTGAGCAGGGACATGGGTTCCTGTGCTCCAGCGGCTGTGACACCCTGCTGCTGGCTGGGCTGAAGACCGGGGTCCCATCCCGTCAGCATGGAGCTCAGTCTCCAAAGGTCATGTGTGTAGCGAGGGCTGTCACCCATGATTGGCCCTGGAGTACCTTGTCTGCCAATCCCTCAGGCCAACTTGGTCCCATCCCCGTCCTTGCCTGCCTGGTCAGGTCCCTGTGTGTCCCTGAGCAAGGACAGTGGCCGCACCCACCTCTGTGTGGGTGTCAGGTTCTGCCGGCATATCTCCCAGATGTTTCTGCCGGCATATCTCCCAGTTGTTGCTTGAATTGGTGGGCAGAGCAGGTTACAGATTGACTTGTTATGTTACCCAAGTCTTTGGATATTTACATTAAAAGCATTTCCAGAGGAACACAAAAGAGACCTGTTCTATCTTTATCATTTCTGGAGAGGGTTAGGAAGTGTTTTATTGTAGATCCATTAATGAACTGTTCCATTAAGAAAGTTACTTCTACCTGTAGTTACACAGAATAATGTACATTGATAATTCTAGATGTTTTTCATAAAATTAATATTCTTTTTTGGTACTGACAGTTGAACCCAGGGAGCACAAAGACACAACCCTTATTAGAGAAAAGGAAGGGCTGCAAGGTCAGCCAAAATTTTGGCCCTAGGCTTTCAAAGTCAGTGAAGACTCAGGACATAGGAGAATTTGTACTGTAACATGTAACTCAGTTGTGCCCCAAATTTTCTCATCAAGGAGATTATGGAGCCACAGAGGAATGCGATCGATGATGTATAGTGTGCCTAAGGAGAGTCACGTGGAGAGAAAACTTTCTCTCAGGCTTCCACAGAGAGCAAATTGGTCAAGTAATGGCCGTGACTCATCCACAAGGCTGACACTGGCAAAAGATCTACAAAGTGCAGTACGGGGTTACAGGATAAATCATGAGGGTACCTGACTGACCTTATCAGATACAAAAGTTACATTTCTTGTTATAAAGGTCTTGCTTTATCTGGGTCTTAACCATCCAGCAGAAAAGTATAAAAACAAGGTATTTAAAGTAAAGCCATATTAATATGCTGAGCTATGAAAGGCTCAAGTCAGCAAATTCTGCAGATAACCCACTACTATTGTGGACTGCTGGACTGTGTTGGATTGTTGTGCTGAATTCATGCAAAACAATCTATAGTGTTTAGATGCCAATGGAATGCCCATCTCTGACAGCACTAAAAAAAAGAGAATACAAAGGAAGGACCATTTTCTATTTATATATACAGAATAGTGAGGATAGATATACAGCTACTTTCGCTTAATTCAGTGAGTAAAAAGATTTGTACCAATAGTGTTTGGACAGGATATCCTGTCTGCTTCTTGTACTACGGATAACCACTAAGAAGATAACAATGTACAATGTATTAATTATTGAAACTGTCCTATTAATCAGTTTTGATACTGCCTCATTGCTATTTGTTTCTCCATAAAATACAATAAAATACAATAAAATAAGACAATCCTTTTTTTTTTTTATTTTAGTTTTGAGACAGGGCCTTGGGAAGTTGCCCAGACTGGCCTTGAACTCACAGTCCTCCTGCCTCAGCCTTCCCAGGAGCTAGGATTACGGGCTTGTGCCACTATGCCCAGCTCAAAGTAATATTTTGTTTATTGTTACCAGCATGTTTGTGTCTCAGATGTTGGGGTCATTATTAGGGACCCTGTGAATTCTGGAGTTCACAGTAAATGCTAATTCCATGCATTTGGGCTTCATTGCAAAGCCACTTGTTTGAATTTCTAAGACCTTTCTGAGTCATCGGGGAGCTCCTCCCGTTGGGCTTCTGGGCTGACCCTCCGCCTCCTTGCTTCCCTTCAGAGTCCCGTACGTGGCATCCCCTCAACTCTTCAGTCTTTCCAGAACTCAACCATGTTAGCAAGGGGTGGGCAAAGCCAGAATTTGGGATCCATCAGATGGCCCTGGCAAAAACCCCTTCCTGCGCAGAGCCCCCCTAGTGAAAACCTCTTCCTGTCAAGCTTGGAATGCCTGTCATTCTGGTCTTCTACATACATACTTCTTGTCATGACATACAAACTATTACTATACTATCTTTCAAATAAAAATTTTTAAAGGGTTATAAATGAAAAATCAGACAAAAAATGTCATAGGACAGTCCTGCTACAATGTTGTATATGAATAGATTTCTAAATATCTATGTAAATATATGTAAGAGTTAATTCCTATTTAAAATTTTTTTTCTTCATATTCTGTAAGGACTTAGAGTTTAATATCTCAATACTTAATGGAAAATACCTGTTCCATGTTATGCCTACAATGTCTGATATTTAGACAAATAGTGTGGGTAAACTGACCTGCAAATGTTGCAGGGTAATAATAAACTTCTCTTTTGGAGGGTTAGCAACCTAAGTTTGCAGATCAAAAATTGGAGTAAAAGAAAGGCTGCAAGGTCAACCAACATTTTGGCTCTAGCCTTTCAAGGTCAATGAAGACTCAGGACATAGGAGAACCTGTACTGTAACATCATGGAACTCAGTTGTGCCCCAAATTTTCTCATCAAGGAGATTATGGAGCCACAGAGGAATGCAATCGATGATGTATAGTGTGCCTAAGGAGAGTCACGTGGAGAGAAAACTTTCTCTCAGGCTTTCACAGAGCGCAAACTGGTCCAGCAATTTCCATGACTCATCCACATGGCTGACACTGACAAAGGATCTACAGAGTGAGGTACAGGGTTACAGGACAAACCCTGAGGGTACCTGACTGACCTTATCAGATACAAAAGTTACATTTCTTGTTATATAGGTCTTGCTTTATCTTGGTCTTGACCATCCAGCAGAAAAGTATACAAAGGAGGTATATAAAGTGAAGCCATATTAATATACTGAGCTGTGAATGGCTCAAGTCAACAACTTCTGCAGATAACTATTATGGACTGCTGAACTATATTGGATTGTTTTGCTGAATTCATGCACCTGTAGTATTTAGATGCCAATGGAATATCCATCTATGACAGCACTAAACAAACAAACAAAAAAAGGATACAAAGGAAGGACCATTTGTATCTGTATATACAGAATAGTTAGGATAGATATACAGCTACTTTTGCTTAACTCAGTGAGAAGATGTGTATTAATAGTGTTTGGACAGGATATCCTGTTTGCTTCTTGTTTTATGGATAACCACTAAGAAGATAACAATGTACAATGTATTGATTAAAAAAATAATTAATAAAAAACCTTCCTGCATAGAGTCCCCCCAAACCCCTGCCTGCACAGAGCCCCCCAACCCCTGCCTGCACAGA
>PVKA01051313.1:0-12260 GCA_004027165.1 Ctenomys sociabilis
ATGGTGGGTTCTCTCTGCAGGAGTGGGAGCAGGGTGGGGCTGGACACACAGTGGGAGTTTGGTACAAGGGCCAGAAGGGATGGAGAGGATGCCAGGAGACAGGCAGCAGCTCCTGGGAGACAGAAAAAGACTTGATTCCACCCTCTGTTCCCACACAGGGGCTCCTGTGACTTCAGCTTCGATGTCACACAGTGTTGCCTGGTGACCCAGCTAGGCAGAAAAGCTCACTGTATTTCCAGGTCCAGGCAGAAGGAGGCCAAACTCTCTCACATTCCTGGGGGTGCTCAGCCCCCTGCCTAACTGGCATGGCCCAGATCCCACCAGACCCCTACACCCACAGAACCTCTCCTTGCTGAGAAAGATCCAGACGCTGCCACCTGCCCACACTCCCTTTGCCCTGGCTTTATCCAGCCCAGTGCTTATGTACAGCAGACCTGAGACCACACTGACACTGAGGTGCCCGGGCCAGCTGTTGGCGCAGGACACCTTCCCCTACCACACACTGGTCT
This sequence comes from Ctenomys sociabilis, assembly GCA_004027165.1. Taxonomy (NCBI): domain Eukaryota; kingdom Metazoa; phylum Chordata; class Mammalia; order Rodentia; family Ctenomyidae; genus Ctenomys; species Ctenomys sociabilis. The sequence goes on from PVKA01051313.1 coordinate 510, forward strand.
TGGAGCTTGATAGGCTGGATGCACCTGCCCAGAGATGATGGGGTGGAAAAAGAGCAAGGTGAGGCTGGGTACACAGACCAGGCCCCTATAAGAGCCCATCCCTCCTAGATCGTCCTTTGTTTTGCTTGTTCCTAAATTGTTACAAAAGTGTTTCTTATGTGGGTCTGTTTCTACAGCTGTGAAATGGGGAGCAGGGTGGTCTTAGACCCTCCTTGAGCCCTGTGGGAATTGAAATGTAGTTTTCACAGGTGTTGATTAGGACTGCCCTTCCCTGATGAGTTCTGCCCCCAGATTCTGGGCTCAGAGAGCCCTCCAAATTGGCTCATGCTCCTTAGCAGTCATGACCGTGGCCCCCATGCCCACCAAGCACCTGGCCTGCCAGTCCCATGCTCAGGTCGCCTGCTGGGACTCAGGTCCTGGAACCCTAAAAAGAAGGGATTTTGCTGTTATTGTTTTGGGTTTTTTTTGGCAGGTGCTTAATAAAAAGCTATGGCAGAGGAACAGGGCCTGCAAGAGGGGACTAGACTCTCAATGCAATGATACAGCACTAGTTCAGCATAGGCGCTTCCTTGCCTTGTGTTAACTGGCAATGCCAAGCCTGTGACAGTGTCACTCACCCACAGGGATGGAAAAAAGAGTCAAGACCTAAGGCACACAGGTATGGGCTCCCTGGGAACACCCTGTTGCATCTACACTCTTAGATCAAATAAGCCAAAGATCTTAGGGTGCCCAGGAGCCAGTGTGGTTTCCAGCTTTCCTACCCTTGGCTCACATATCCCTGTGCCCTCATGTTCTCTGTCCAGATCCCACCTTCTTACTTAAGGTTTCTCCTGCACTGTCACCGTGCTGGCCAAATGGGATCCCTAAGCAGCAGCAGATTCTGGGACCCAGGGAGTGTGGAGGGCCCTGAAGAGGAGCCAGATCCTTCTGATTTGTAGCTGTGGGAAACATCTTAATAGCTAAGTAGAATCCTCTGCAAGACAACGTTCATAATTTATATGGTACCATATATTCATATTTCTTCCTCTGCAAATCTCAGCCCTTGTCTTTTTATTGGGTGATGTTTATAGATGTCAGTGCTCTTTACATTAAGGATGTTAATGTTAATTCTTTCTTTCTTTTTTTTTTTTTTTTCACGGAACCAGGGATTGTACTCAGGCCCTTGTGCTTGCCAGGGAAGTGCTTATTCCACTGAGCCACCTCCCTGGCCCCAATGTTAATTCTTTTTTATCTATTGCAACTTCTTTCTCTCTCTCTCTCTCTCTCTCTCTCTCTCTCTCTCTCTCTCTCTCTTATTGCGGTGAATTTGGGCCATCCTAAAAATTGGTATGGATTTTTAAAATGTAGTCAAACAATCAAGCCTATTGATTTTTTTCTTTATGATTTGTATTTCATGTCCTTTTTTCCCCATGTTGAGTGGAACCCAGGCCTTATACTACTAGGCACCTGCTCTACCACTGAGCCACACTGCCAGCTCCGGCACCTTTCAAAGGGGTCTCTCCTGCTCCAGATGCCACAAACTCTGCCACTGCTAATGGATTGCCCAGATCATAGGCCTGCATGGTAGAACTTGTAGCCAGAGGATGAGCCGCACATCCAAAGTACAAGTAGAGGGCAGAGCAGAAGCCCCAAACTGTGTAGCCAGCAGGTTCTGGTTCCTGTCTCAGCCCTGGTCCTACCTGCTCAGTCACACACTAACTCAAGTTTGTTGGAGTCTAATACCAAATACCCTGTGTGACAGATACGCAATCCTGGCTCCTCTAGGAGAGAGCAGCTGCTGCTCCTGGCTTTTTTGATAGCAAATCCACCTGTCTGAATAAGGCAAGTTTCCCTAATAAGCACCTTCTGAGCCTGCCCTGTGCCAGACCGGGCAGGGTGCCGGGTGCCATATTTGGGCACTGGTGGGCCTCAGTACTGACCTGGCCATGCCATCTGGGGATAGTATGGTCTGGAAGAGTGGCTTGTTGAGTTCTGCCCCTAGTAGCATTGGTGGGAGAGTTCAGAGCAGGCCTGAGAAGCCATCGTGAGTCCCAGCTCCACACCCAGCTAGCGGGGACTTTCACAGGAAATGAATTTCATCCCTGGGGCTCAGTCCACCATCTGCTGGGCTTGTGCAATTTTAAATTGAGGGGGATTTCATTAGCAGCCAGATTCACTCTGCTCCATGTGAGTCACCACTGGTGCATCACTTAGTGCTGGCCAGGGTGGGGGACAGGTAGAGGATATTGTCCTGATGCAGGACCTCTGAGGAGGCCTATGGAGGTAGGGAGCTTAGAGCAAGGAGAGAGCCTGGGATCCTGGCCCCACCACAGATGTCCTCCTTGGCCTAGGCCTCCCTGGCCCTGTCTCAGCCTGCCCAGTGGGTATAGTGGGCACAGACCTGCAGGCCTGGCCAGGAGATGCAAGCCTGCCAGTTGGCCTCAGGTCTGAGGGAAGTGCGAGTCAGTCTCCAAAGTGTCCCTTCAGGCCGCATTCCTGTAAGGCTGTGCTCTAGACACTGAGGCTAGGGAACGGGTGGCACAGTGCCCTGGCTGGGATGCAGGGTACCAGAGATGGCCTCAGTGCTTCTGGGCCCTCACCTCTGTGACAGCCAGAGAGCTCACAATAGGCCCCACGTACTCACAGCAATGGAAGGAGTCGAGGTCAGGGTGTGAGGGAGATGAGCCTCCTCTCCAGGCCACCTGCAGGAGCCATCAGCACTCCTGCATGCTGCTGGGAAGGCAGAGTTGCAAGCGAGTCCAGGTTTTGCAGGGAGAGATATTGAGGCCCAGAGAGGTGGCCAAGAGAACTGGCAGAGCCAGATGCAGCCTGTATCTCTTGCTCCACAGGCAGTAGTGTTAGTCCCCAACCACAAGACCAAGAGAGCAACCTGCAGGTAGCCAGGGAGGAAGTGGTCAGACTAAGGGGGAGGCATCCTCTTGTGCCTGCCCTACACCAGGGGTTCTCTCTATCTTCCCACCAGTCTGGCAGAAGAATGGGGAAGGGAATAATTCATCAACACTACTGCGGATGATGACAGCCTCCCCCGGCCTGGGGTGAGGCATGTTCTCACCTCCTAATAAGGCCTCTTGTTAGACAAGGACTTGCATGGGGAAGCCGAAGGAAGCAAAGAAATAAGCCACAGGGGTGAGGGGATGATGGTCCCCTCCTTCCCAGTGACATCGGGAAGAGCAGTTCAGGAAGAGGACCCAGCAGGACAAATGCTAGAAGGCAGCAGTGATGACCCAACAGGAAGTTAGGGGATGAGACAGCAACCAGGGACTCCAAGGTTGGGACCTAGAATGACCAAAAGAGTGAAGCGGCCATCATCAAGTGGGGTGACAGTGTTAGGTCTGAGAAGCCCACGCGTGAAGAAAGACTCCAAGAGACGTCCTCTCATGCAAAAGCAAGGGGATTTTATTTTAGAAGCTGTGCCTGCACAGGGTCACCAGGCAACTGGGCCGTGGCGACCCCGAGCCTTAGATCACTTGGGATTATATAGTACTTTTGGGCGGGAAAGCGGCAAGCGGGGTATACAGAAGCCAATCGCGTGTGTTAGCTGGGCTGACATTTGAAAGGATAGGACAGTTTATATTGTCCTTTACAATAATTGGATGGTGAGCCGGGCGTGGTGGCGCATGCCTGTAATCCCAGCACTAGGGAGGCTGAGGCAGGAGGATTGTTGTGAGTTCGAGACCAGCCTGAGCTACAAAGTGAGCTTAAGGCCAAGGCTGCACAGTGAGACCCTGTCTCAAAAAAGACAAAAAAAAAACAAAAACAATAATTGGATGGTGCAGGGATGGGGAGGGTATTTCTCGGAGCTATCTAGGACATCTGCTACTGGGAGGCATGCAGGGACTCATCCCCAGGACATCCGCAGCTGGGAGGCAAGCAGGGACTTTTCTCCATCTGCAGATGTAGTAATTTTAAAAACATTTTGTTGACCTTTTAAGATGGAGTCTGTTTGGCTCGGATCTTACAACAGTAAGAAGAGGTGTCAGAGAGAAATCAAGGGGTGGCCTTTGGGCCATTGGCTCTGGGTTGCCAAGAAACCTCAGGGGAACTGTGGAGGGGCACGTGGCTCCCGGGAGATTCCCGCACTCGCTTTCCTGAGAGTTGAAGGAGGTCACATTCCTGGAAGCCCTCGGGGCTGAGCCTCTGAGTGCTTGGTTCTTGTCTTCCTGTGCCGGAGGCTTACTGGAGCCGGGAGGGGGCGCTGTGTCCAGAGCCCCATGGCAAGCTGGGAGAGGGTGGAGTCGGGACAGGTTACTCCAAGCCCTCATGTCCCACTGGGGAAACTCACTCTCAGAGCACAGTGGCTCAAGCCCCATGATGGAGAGAGACAGAGCAGGGGACCCAGCTCTGATACCTGTCAATAGCCTCCATCCACAGTCCTAAGGAGACTGTGGTCCTCGTCAGATCATCAAACCAGAAGAGCAAAGGGTAGGCAGCCTCCTGCCAGGGGTGGTATTACAAGGGTCCCTCCTGGCAACGAGTGGCATCGGAGCCAGGCCACACCGGGAGGGGACCAGGACGCCACTTCCTCCTGTACAGGTCCTCTGAGTAGAAAGTGGATGAACATGTGAGGCAGACACAGTCTTGTCTCCGTCTGTCTGTACCCCGAGAGCCCCCTCCGTCCCCATTTTTGGGATGGGCTTTGTAAACTGTACAGTGCTGTGCACCTGACAGACCCCCGGTGAGGAGACCAACCACTGGGACATGAGAAGCATTGAGGGTTAGAGGCAGCAGTGAGGGACACATGGTGTGTGCGACAGGGGCATGGAGAGAACAGCCTCAAGGATGACAGTGCTGCAGTGTTTGGCCAGGTGACAGAGATCTGGGGAGGAATGTGCAGGGGTGGAGGGACAGAGGTTAGAGGAAGAGGCCACTCAGCCCTGCTCTCCCTGCAGGCCACTGAGGACCCAGAAGATGCCCTGAACGCCCTTCAGAACATACCGCCTGACATCAGCCACCTGTCTCCCTCCAATAAGGAGACTATCATGGTCACTCTGCATGGGGCTACCAACCTCCCCAGATGTGCAGACGGCTCGGAGCCATGTCCCTATGTGGTGGTGTGAGTAGTGGGGAGTGGGGATGGGGTGGTATTGGCACTGTGAGCAGAAACTGGGGGATGGGTATTTGGAAAGCGCCCTCAATGGTTCAGCACTGAGACTGTGGCAACCAAAGAAGTCACACAGGGGCTGTGGCTCTGCAGATGGGGAGGAGAGGTGTCAAGGGGCCCACAGACCACCTCTTGATCCCACAAGTGTCTGGACAGGTCTTGTCCACAGCCCACAGGGGCCTAGGGTGGGCTCAGTGGGAGGTGATGGTCAGAGTAGAATGGACTCTTCTGGCCTCTGGGTGTACTATCCCACCATGCCCAGGTGGCTGGAGGCCCTCACCTCTCCCCAGTGCTTTCCATCTCAGGGCCCCTGGCCCTTTCATGACCCCCTCTCTGCAGCCCCAGCATCCAACATATATATGCCCGAGGCCTCCATACCATGTCTGCTACCCATCTCACACCCCACTGCTCTGGCCCAGCCCTAGAGGGCCTGCTCTAACCCCACCCAGTTCCTCTCCTCCTCCCAGCCAGCAGCATTCAGCTCCTGCTTTGGGGGTGCCTGCTCCCCTTCCAGCACCCACCAAATCCACACCTCCAAAGCCTTGCCCAGGGCTCCCCCTCCTCCAGGCAGCCCCCAGAGCTGAGCACTGGCTTCTCTGGAGTCCCAAGGCAGTGGCAACACTGGCCTGACTTTATAGAAATGTGGCTTGTATGCTCCTCCTCTGTCCCGAACAGTAGCTCTCTCTCAGGGTCCCAAGGTTCACCCTCCATTTCTCCAGCAGTGCACCCAGCCTTGGACTGAGCCGAGACTTGGGGCCAAGGCTCAAGCGGTTAGGATGACCATGGGGAAGAGGGAGAGATGCTGTGCTGAGGACCGACAGGTGACCCAAAGCCTCATGTGCACAGCCTGGCTCCTAAGCCCTCCCCTCCCCCAGCTCCACCCTCACGGAGAGGGAGGGACAGGTGGTAGGGAGCAGAGGCTGGTTCCTAGCTGGGAGCTTGCCGGCCAGTGCCCCTCCACAATTTCCATAAACCAATTATCGCTGATCATCTCTAGAGATTGAGGCCCTGCTTGTCAACAATCCAGCCTGAATGGTGGAGGGGTGGGGAGCAGGGTGGCCCCCTTGCTCCTCAGCAGGCACTACAACCCTGCACCATCACCCCGTTGCCATGGGAACGCTCTGCTGGGAGCCTAGGTGACAACCGAGCCAGGGTGGGGGTGTGGAGAGTGGGGCAGGCCCCAGTCTGTCTGCTCCTCCCATGGCATGTGGGGCAGGGTGGGGGTGGGAGGCAAGTGCAAAGCTGAGAACCAGGCCTTGGTCCAGGCTGCAGACTGTGGTCCCAGGGCCACCAGCTCCAGGTGGTGCTAATAAGATGCAAATGAGAGAAGGGAGGGCTTCCAAGAGGGGCCCAGCTGTCGGGACCTGAAGGAGGGTTTTAGGGTTCTCCAGCTCCAGGCAGGTGGGAACCCCAAAGGGAAGACAGCTCCTCCGCAGGCTCCAGGCACTGGAAAAGAAGTTGATGCTCTCTGTGTTTTGTTACAATGTAGTGACAAAGCAGCCACCAAGCAGGAGAAAGTCCAGCAAAGCTTGCACTTTCATAATGAATGTGTCCATGCTTTTTTAAAAAAAAAACACTGGGCTGGGGAGATAGCTCAGTAGAATAAGTGCTTGCCTGGCAAGCGCAAGGTCCTGAGTTCAATCCCTGGTACCATAAAAACGAACAAGCAAACAGAATTGGCAGCACCATGTTTGGGGCCAGGGAGATAGCTCAGTGGAATAAGTGTTTGCCTGGTGGCAAGTGCAAGGGTCTGAATTCAATCCCCAGTTCCACAAAAAACAAAACAAGCAAACAAACAAAAAAAACACTTAAACATAAAATCTGAAACTGTCAAACTCCTAGAAGAAAATGGGGTGGGAAAAGTTCCTTATTTTGTTTTTGGCAATGATTTCTTTGGGTTGGATATGGAAGCACAAGCCTAAAAATGAGAATAAAAAGTAGAGTTATAGGTAGGTCTACAGAGCTGGGACAACATTAAATGAAGTGGAAAAACAACTTGGGGAGAAGATACATGCAAATAATAAGAGGAGCTATGTGGAGTTAAATAAAGAGTTAAAATATAGGAGAGACCTGCATAACTCAGTGGCAGAAAAATACAGTTAAGAAATGGGCAAAGTGGGGTCAGGGAAATGGCTCAGTGGCATAATCACTTCCCTGGCATGTGCAAGAGCCTGAGTTCAATCCCCAGCAATTGTTGGTTTCTTGGAGAGGAGCTGGGTAAAGGGAATCCTGCCTCCTGCCTCTGCTGCCAGGGATGTAGACGGTATAGGCATGCTGCAAAATGGGATGATGGCTTCTCAAAAAGCTAAAACTGCTATACGATCCCATATTTGGATGAAGAGCCAAGTGAAATGAAATACGTCTTGGGGACTACCTGCCCCCCTGTGTTCACTGCATTATTATTCACAAAAGCCAAGACATGGAATCACCCGGTCTCCACCATCCACCAGTGAGTGGATAAAGAAAAAGTGAGATGTAAATGATACAGATTTATTTAGAGATATAAACATACAGATATAGACATAGATATATAGATATAGAGGTAGAGATAGAGACAGAGATATAGAGATACACAAATATGCATATATAGACATATAGGTATAGAGATAGAGATACACATAGTGCTAGAGACAGAGGATTAGAGATATAGAAATAGAGATAGAGATGTATAGATATAGATTTCAGCCACACACACAAAAAATCTTGGCTGGGCATGATTACAAGTGTACATAACCCTGTAACTCTTGGAGGCAGAGGCAGGAGGATTGAAAGTTTAAGCCTAGGCTGGATAATTCAGTGAGACTCTGTCTCTAAATAAATAAACAAATGAGGTGACACTGTACGTAGCTCAGTGCTAAGGGCCTAGGCTCAATTCCCAGTGCCACAAAAATAAATAGATAAAGAAATTTGCCATTTGTGATAACATGTGTAAGTTGGAAGACATTCTGTTCCATGAAATAAGCCAGACACGAAGAGACAAAATTAGTGCACATGGGCCCAACGAGATAGCTCAGCGGACTAAAATGCCTGCTTACGTAAGGTGGGCTGAGCCAGCCAGAGTCTGGGCGTGGTGATGCATGCCTGTAATTCCAGAGCTGGGGAGACTGCAAGCAGGAGGATCACTACAAGCCCAAGCTGCATAGTGAAGCCCTGCAACAACCAAATGCATTAAAAAAAAAGTGGGCTTGCCACGCGGTCCCCACCCCCAGAGTGCACTGAGACGAAGATTGAGATGGCCTGTAATCCCAGCTCTTGGGAGGCTGTAAACAGGTGGATCACTATAAGTCTGATCTAGTAGTGAGACCCTGAACACCATGTAGACCCTTCCCTAAAATACAGGGGGGAAAAAAAAGTAAGAATCAATAATATAAAATAGTGCACTATTTTATATTATTACACTATTTATATTACATCTCACTTAAGGTGTAATTGTCGTTGAACATGTAGGAGTGGAGAGAAGGGTAGAGCCAGAGGATGAGGAAGTAAGGAGAGATTTGTCAAAGGACGTGAATTCCCAGAGAAAAATGAGTAAGTTCAGGGATTCTCCTGTGCAGCATGGTGACTGTGGCTGATAAAACTGTTGCACAGGCGGGATTTGGTGAGCGTGAGCCTACGCATTTCCTCTGATACCCACAGAAAGAATAACTTTTACAGCAATGGCTGCATTCACTACCCTGATCATGTGGGATAACTGGGTAATCCGCATTAGATACAGTGTACATTTGAAAATATAAATGCCAATCATGCTTCATGTGAAGCTGGCGGAAAAGGTACATTTCATGGTCTCTCTAAGCGTTTCCCCACCTTTCAGTGGCCCTGCTTTCTGGTGCTCTATGCCTAGTTTTCTGGTTTGGCTCCCTGCTCTCTGCCAGCCTATATCGTCCCAGCCTGAGAAGGGCTTTGTCACCTCCCCGGGCGGGTGAACCAACAGTTAGGGTGCTGGTAGGGAGTGAAGTCCAGGCGGACAGCGCCCCCAAGTCCTTCATGCCATCAGAGCATGAGCAGGGACTGGGAGAGCCGCAGCCCAAAGCTGGGGCCTGGCCTCTGTGGGGTGTAGCCACCCACCCCTCTGTGGCGCCAGTCTGGGCTCGGGTGGTCACAGGGCGCATCAGCTAGTTATACAGCAGCCCTGGGCGCAGCCTTAACCTTGTGTTGCCTGTGTCTGTCTGTTGCTCTGCATCTAGCCCAACCCCACTTCTCCATGCAAACAACTTTCTCTGGGCTGCCAGCGGCCACAGTGCCCACTGGTGTGCAGCTGGCACCACGCCCTGAGGTACCTTGGCCTTGCCCCTGTGCCACTCATTCTCTTCTTCTTGTCCTCCTCCTCCTCCTTCTTCTCCTTCTCCTTCTCCTTCTTCTTTTTCAGCAGAACTGGGGATTGAACTCAGGCCCTTGCACCTGCCAGGCAAGCACTTATTCTACTGAGCCATCTCCTGGGCCCCAGCTCATTCTTTTGTCCTGGCTTCCAAGTTGCGGCTCTTGCTTCCCTCCCCAGTCACGCCTCTCTTCTCTCTTCTCTAGCACTAACTGTGCCTCCTGGGGTTTCTACCCCACTCCTTCTCTACCCTCTCCCTCCTGCCCCCACCCCAGCCGGGTGCTGCTGGGGTAGGCTGCTTCTCTCCGCCAGCTCCTCTGCCCACTGCACTGTTTTCCCGGTGGCTCTTTGTCTGTCTACACTCACCCTCTTCAAGGACAGCTCCCAGGAGAAGGAGGATTCCAGGCCCACAGTGGTTGGTACTTGATGGTTGCCCCCCACTTTCCTCTCTGTTCTAGCCACATGGGGCATCTCTCAGTTCTCTGGGAAGCTCTGTGCCTCCCAACCCAGGCCTTTGCATCCCCCTCCTCAGAGTATAATCTGGTCCCCTCTTCAGCCTCTCCTCCATCACCATCTCCTCCAGGAAGCCTTTTCTGATCTCCCAGTCCCATGCCTTCCATGAGCACCCACCAGGTTCATTTTGCTCACTATTACTTCTCCATTATGAATCACAAAAGTGGAAACATGGGAAGCTGGCAATAAATCACTGCTGAATGCATTGATACAGTCCTGTATCTAGCTCACTGTGTCACCTGGGAAAGTTACCTCACTTCTCAGTGGCTGGTGGCCTCCTGGGGAATGGGCGTTGAAGGGCTACAGAGACCAGAGAGCCAGGCAGCGGGAGATGCCACAGGTGCAAAGCATGCTGGGAGGGAACAGTGGCTTGCCAGTGCCTGCACTGGGCATGTGAGACTGAACAGAAGAAAGCTGAGGGCAGTGGGCAAAGGCGGGCTGGGATCCAGAAGCTCCTGACTCCTGCTATGACCTCCAGACAAGCCCTGCCCCTCTCTGAGCCTCAGTTTCTCCATATGTCCACTATGGTGCAGACCTGTGTGCTGCCATGCTCTGACCTGGGCTGTGGTCTCAGTTCTTCAGAACCCACCTGTGCTGTGCTGCCCAAGACAGATTCCATGCCCACACCTGCTGGGGCAGTGCCTGGGCCCAGGGTCTCTCTTGACTGGTTGTAGACTGACTCAAGGCCCTGGGGTCTGACCAGAGTCCAGTACTTGCCTTCTCAACTGGCATGGACAGACCTGCCAGTCAGAGCACAGCACGGACCGGAAGCTGGCACCGGCAGAAGGGGTGGAGGTGGGGTGCCCCAGTGGGCAGGATGGGAGGGAAGGCACTGGCCAGGAGGCAGGCAGCCTGCAGTTCTGACCATTGGCCCGGGGCTGGTGAAGGCTGTCATGGTTGGCAGTCACTACTTTGGCTGCTCATGCCCAGGGCTAATGAGTGGGATGGAGCCAGAGCCCACCCATGCATGCACCAGCTGGCCTCAGCAGGGCAGGAGGGAGGCCATGCTCAGAGCACCTGTGGATCCCTGCCTGGGCCTCACATGAGGTTAAAGAAGCACCTTCCATACACAGAGCTGGCAAATGCAGTAGGTGTGCGTGCGTGCGTGCGTGCGTGCGTGCGTGTGTGTGTGTGTGTGCCATGTACTTTAATTGTCACCCAGTCCTATGAGCTAGGTGTAATATTGTTCCCATTTATGGATGAGGTTCCTGAGCCTAGGAACATTTCCACGATTTCCCATGGTCACAGAACCAGTCTGTACCCAGGAATTCCAAAAGTTCTTGCTACCTCGCTGCTACACTGATCTTTCATGCAGCAGTTTCCCCTCCTAAAAGGAGACAGTTGGCACTAAGGCTCTAACCTAGACTTCCAGGGACCACTCTGCAGCACCCGTCTGCACTCCCCATTCTCCCTATGTGACTTTGGCCTTCAGCAGTTGCCCCAGAGGCAAGGACCTAAGCAGACAGGGTACAGGCGGGCATGACTCACAGGCAGCCTTCATCCCAGCTGTAGGAGGTTCAGACTCAGTACACTAACAAAAGTCACATTGCTCATGGGGCAGGCTCGGGAGGAATGAAGCCACCCCCTCCGCCTACTGGTCCATTCTAAGCTCGTACAGAGCCCGGGACTCTGTACATTCTGGCCTCACCAAGCAGTGCTGGGGTAGGAGTTCCAGGGGGTCACACAGCTCGTCAGTAGGGAGGAACAGATGGAGATCATCCTTCTCATCCTGCCACTGGCTGCAGAGGAGGCCAAAGCGCTGCTCTGTCCTAGCAGGATGCCCTGGGAAAAGACAACAGTTGGGAGAAGAGACAGGGTCGGG
>PVKA01051314.1:0-12262 GCA_004027165.1 Ctenomys sociabilis
TTAGGGAAGGGTCTACAGGGTCTCACTACTAGATTGGCCTTATAGTGATCCACCTGTTTACAGCCTCCCAAGAGCTGGGATTACAGGCAAATGCCACCATGCCCAGTCTCAATTGTCATCTCAGCGTGTCCAAGGGGCAGGGCCAGCATGGCAGGCCCAGGGATATAACCCCTAGCCCCTGTGCCTGCTTGCAGGTGCTTTAATCCACTGAGCTATTTGGCTAGCCCAAGTCCCCAATCTTATGGCCTATTGGCCCCAGAAGGAATCTTATATCAACGATGGCATTTTCAGTTTTCTTTATTCTGAATTGTTTCATAAGCAGAAAAGAATATTGGTCTCCCATATTCCAGTGCTTTTTAACCTGACTTAAAGAATGGATTATAAATAAAAGCCAGAAATTGAATTATGAAGAAGGACATTTCCAATTCCTGTGCCAGGGCTGGATGGAGTTCATAGAAATGATCTGAATTTATTGAAGCCTAAATCAAGACAACGAGAATTAACTGGAAATTCAGAAAGAGTTGGGTGAAAAGCATTGGTACCTTATAATGTTTCATTTGGGGTGTCACTTAGCATTATATGTGGTGAGAGAAGAAAATGAAGAACACTAAAATAAAAGGAGGTGGAGCTTAATACTTTCATCCCCTTTTGTTTTCTTTTACACTTCTAGTACTTAGTAGGTGTCAGTTAATTTAATTCTTTATGGGCATGTAATTCATTTCTGGATAAGGGAATGTTTGACATTCCTAGAGCTGAACAGTTAGCTAAATGTTTGGCCAGGCTGTATAAAAGAGGTGTAGATTTCAATTTCTTTTTCTCTGTGTATGAGAAGGGTGATGGTGATATATTGAATAAACCTCCATGAAAGTGCCTCTAGGGGCATCACAAGCCTGGTAAGTGATGACATAGACCTATTGCTTTAAACCAGCTATCTATGTAATGGGCATAGAAATCAGCCTCCCTTATCCCCAGGAACCCACTTGTGGGTGCCCTGTTGTCCACACTTGGAAGGCTGGAGGTGGTAGAAGGAAGTTGGTTGTTTCCATTTAGTTCTTGGGCTCCTTCTGTTTCAGGCTGCACGGATAGTTTGACCCGTGCTCTTGTCTTGGACCAGAATACTGGAATAGACTGAGGAGAAAAAAGCTAGAGAGAAAGAGAGAGAAGAATGTATCTTTGTATACAGACTGGTGTCAGTATGATGAATACATGAAGCAGCCATTCAGTGAGGTCCACAGGGGCTCAGACTTGTCTCACAGCTGAGTACCGTGGGCCCAACATCTGTGATGGGGTTTCTGTTTGGTGAAAAGATTGAGTGTTGACCTTCCCCGAGCTTGTGTAGAAGTTGACTTCATGGTGCACTTCCATTCACTTGCTCATTTTATCAGTAAGCATTGTAGCATATCCATAGCATGCCAGATACTATTCTGCAGGTAGGGCTACAAAGATAAAGAGCTTCTTAAGCTCTGGCAGTTGAATAGGGTACACTGACAAGAACACAAATGATACATGAGGCATGCTCAACCATTTGTGGGTTAGAAGAACCAGCGACCACAAGGTGACACTCAGTCTAAGACCCAGCCTCTGTGTATGAGTGAACACAATATACAGACCAATATATAAATTCAAGGAATGAGGTGGCTAGGAAAAAGGCAAGGACAGCCAGCTCAAAGAGCTCTCCGTGAAAAGCAAAACCATAACTCATTGTAATTCCTACATTGCCTTTGAACATTTTGAAACATTACAAACTTTACAGGAATGTGTGAAATAATATTACTTGGTTTAAAAATTGGATTTCGACATCATTTTGTCTTAGCATGGTTTCATAGAGTCTTGAGGTGAAAGGAGGCAGAGAAATGTAGAAATAAACTGGGCTTGTGACAGGCTAATACAGAGACTGATGATTGGTGAAGAGTTCACTGTTCAAACATAGAGTAACACTAGAATGCTTCTCCAGCCTCTTGCTGTTATGGATGAGGAGCTATGGTCCTGAGAAATGACTCAGGAGTTGTGTGATAAGGGTCTATGCACAGCATTATACCAGCTCTGAGAGCTCCACAGAGAAGAATTGTAATTGCAATTGCCTAAAGAGCTATAGGAACTCATCTTTATTAGAATATCAATGTTTAGTAACTGTACATTGAACTTTATAAAACAGTTATGCTAAAATAGCTATGCTAAAAATAGATAAGTATGCTGTTTCCCCAAACTTTTATTTAACATGAATCACTAAAAAGAAATACATTTTCTTTGTAATTTAACACACACACACACACACACACACACACACACACACACACCCTGTTTAATAAAATCAAAATTCCTTTGATGGTGGTGTTTCTTTATTTTAAAACAAAGAAATAATAGCTAAGTCTCCTCTACTTAAATATTCCCATTCTCAAACCCTCATTAGAAGTGGGCTGGGATATGACAAGGGGCATAAATCTGCATAGGCAATTGTTTGAGGTGGGGGGGTTCTAAACTTTGTTTGAATTATGAATGTTTTGGTTAAGGTTCAGATTGGATAATACAGATAATGTAGATAATTGGAATTACAGATAATTTCATGGGCTATAGGCTTTCTGAAGTCCACTCATTGATCTGTGGAATGCAGGTTTAGGGTCTTATAAGGTTTCTTCTCTTAAACCAGGGAGAGATGACAGATTTGCTGATATATACTGCCTAGAGTGAAGGTTTGGAACAGGTGGAGGTGAGCAATACGTCTATTAGGAGGGACTGCAAAGCCAGATTGGCAGTAGTTACTGGAGCTGCTTATCCCTAGATAATGTTTTAGAAAAACCATCCCATGGTTCGGCAGTCTAAGGCCCTACCTGACAAGCACAAGGACCAGGTTCAATCCCCATACTGAATGCTGTGCCTGCCCTGGAACCCTGGGTGCATGATACGCCAGCCACTGAAACCGGGTGTGGTGGCACATGCCTATGATCCCAGCACTGGGGAGGCTGAGGCTGAGGCTAAGGCAAAAACAGGAGAATCATTAACTAAGAGTTTGAGCTACATAGGGTGACTCTGTACCAAATAAATAAATAAAACCATCCCATAGGCCTTATAGGATCAGGGAAAGGGACAGTGCAGCCTCAGAGCTGGGCTTGTGCTCCTCCTGGGGGTAGGCCTTTGGAACTAGTAGTACCCTTTTCAGCAATTTGCTCAGTACTTAGAGAAGACATAGGACTCTTTTGTTGTTTTGGTTTTGGTTTTTTGAGATAGGGTCTCACTATGTAGTTCAGGGGGGCCTTGAGTTTTTGTAGTCTATGCTGACCTCAAACTTGGGGTGATCCTCCTTCCTCAGCCTCCCAAGTGCTGGAATTATAGGTGTGTATCACCGTGCCCAATGAGTAGGCTTAGATCTCTTGATATGGATGACATTAAAGTGACAAGATCGGGGCCGAGGAGATGGCTCAGTGGAATTAGTGCTTCCCTGGCAAGCACAAAGGCCTGAGTTCAATCCCCAGTTCTGAAAAAAAAAAATAAAAAAAGTGACAAGATTGGTGATGTGATGGAGAGATTCTTCTGTTCGTGTGACAGGACATAATGGATGCAGGGAAGCACCCATTCTCAGTGAGATGTGGGTTAAATAATGCTTGCTACCTGGATGTCCTGTTGGATGCATTGTAACACGGAGCTCTTTACTCCCCCTGAGAAGAATTTAAACTGTCAGCCCATTAAATGTTCATCTCTAATGTGAAATTTTTAGGTGAAGCCAATTTAGCTTAATTTACCAGCACATATCTTTATGTCTGTGAGAATGGTAGAGGAAATAGGGCTGGGTGGATTTTGCAGGCCCCAGAATGGCCTCTGTGGGGCATTGTGACATCTGTCAAGGAAAAGCCACATCTTTCTCTTATTGTCTTCTGCTCTTGCTGGACAAAAGCATCCCTCACCATTTCAAGAAACCTGGGCACAGTGTTAGGAAGCAGTTTGTTACTGGTTCTTCCTATAGAAGGCTGGGTTGGGGTAGGAGAAACCATTGTTCTGCGAGCCTGATTGGGCTGCTCATGGAAGGGCTTGTTCAAGTACAGCAGATCTTTGTGTTGCCCTTAGTTTTACTTTTTTGTTTCTTCTTTTAAACCCCTTCTGAGGGAAATCTGTGGTTACATTTTTTTTTTCTCTGCACAGGTGCTAGAATGCATTGAGCAAACACAAACATATCCCACTTCATGAGAAAATTTGGAAGTCATTTTCCTTCCATCTGTCTGAAGTAGACTGTGCTCTAAAACTGGCCATCCACCCACCCATTCTCCCACGCACCTTCTCAGTGATGAGGAGATGACATTGTAAGAGAATGAAAAAGAAAAAGGATAAACCCCACAAGGCATTTACAAAGATGGCTTATTAGTATCATTTAGACAGCTATGAATAACACATGATGGCTTCCGGGGCTGCGTATTATTCACAGAAGAGTACCCTTTTAATTTTCTTTCTCTCCTTTTGCCTATTTCAATGTCCCCACATCACAAGTCCTTTTCTCCACCAAATTCCCGAATCCTGGCTGAGCCCTAGTATTGTTTAGGCAGCGATCATTTTCACATGTCCACGGTGAGCCCTTGTCCCCGTATGTAGGTAAGCAGTGTGTCTAAGGAGAGGCAAGCAGTGACTGCGTCCAGAGGATGGTGCAGCTGTAGTGCTCTGCACTCAGACAATCAGAGGCTCAGCAGGGCACCTTCCCTAGCGCAGCTGCACAGCTCTCCTCGTGAGCTCTCTGAGGCACTGCGCCCTACGTGAGGATTCCAAGCTACATTTAACACAATTGCCCATCAGCACTTAGGAAGCAGTTACCACAGAAACCCAGCAGAGACCAATTAGTCACATGATTAAATTAATTAAAATAACCCAGGGCATCTGCCATCTTGCCTCTTTCTGCTACAGATAGCACATGACCCAGACAGAAGCACAATTGGTTAGCAGTACTGTTGTGCCTCCTAACCCTTATGATAAGAATTGTCTTCTTACCATAAAATGGGGCTTTCCTGATTTACTTTTCTTTCCCTAAGAACTCTTCTGAGATTGTTTTTTTTCTTAAAGTGAGATATTTCTCCTCCATAAAACTAGTATCAAGTTTACAAAACATCACAGTTAATAAACAGGATCTGTTATGTTAGGGGTAAGCAGGTATGGAAGAATTTTTTCATCACACAGTTGAAGACTTTGTAATGAGAACTTCATAATAAAAACTTTAACAATACATCCAGCGGGTGCACTGTAATATGCATTTGTACTTGACCTGAGAATCCTGAGACAAGTTGCAGAAACCAGAGCATGGCTTCCCTTGTTAAAGTGATAGGGATGTTACAACAGACCATGGGCAGCCTGTGTTAGAAGATGGTCTTGAGTCAAAGATGGTATGTAATAATTCCATTCATCAGCTTGTCACTTATAAAAGGCAGGAATGCACACTCTTTCCTAGTAAGTCAGGGCTTTGTCCTTGATGTGCTGACTGATCCAATAATGGCCTTTCCAAAATTTCCATGCAGTCAAAGGTTTTCTGTTATACTAGGGCCATACTTCTACACACATATGCATAATCAGCTACCTGAAATCTCAAAATGCTCACAGCAGCATGCTATCATCATAGTCACTTTCTGAGGCCGTTATTGATCCATCACTACTGAGAACAAATGATTGAATACAGTGTAGGGGTATCTGAAGGAGATAATGGCATGCTCTTGGGTTCTTTATGAATGGGCTTTGACAAAATGGCATAAATTAATTATATAGCTTGACTGCTCTAATTTGTGCCTAACAAAGCAAGTGGCCCAACCTCATCTATAAGCCTTGACTCTGAGATAGGAGAATCATAGTTGTACATGAATAAGAGATTGCATGTACATGAATAAGAGATTGCATGTACGTGATCAGTTTGGCCAGATCATTTAGCAGCTGGAAGCATCAGTCTAGTCTGAATCTTACTTCTTCCAGGGTAAACACAGCCTAGTCAGAAACTCAGAACAGATGTGTCCAGCTGGTAATTCTGGAACTCAGAGGACTGATAAAAGAGAGCCATGTAGCAATTTATAAAACTGTGGCCTAACAGATTATAGAACAAGCCTCAAAGAAAATGAATTGATAGCCTGTCATAAATGTCAGTAATAATAAGAATACATGTTTTAGTTATGTTTTTTTGGTTAAATTTTTATTTTTATTGTGGGTCATGTTTATAATTTGTGAGATGTTGATATATCTGTAGACTTTAAAGTAATCTGTCTTCTAATCTTTACCAATTCTTCTGTTTAATATGTTTATTTTGTGTGCACCTATAAAACTCATTTTGTTAGGACAATGGCTGCTTTGTGGGTGAAATATATACAATATGACTGCACATCAGCTAAAACTATAGATAAATATATTTCATATTTTAGACACATACCTAATGTCAAACATTAGCACTTCTGTGAACCATTGGCTTGTTTTGTACAAACAGTAATCTATTTTGTATCTTCATATCAGTTTCCTGATAACTATTAAAGATTATGGAAGACATAGCCATTTGAAAACTTTTTTGTTTTAAAGACAGGGTTTCATAGTGCATTTCAGGCTGGCCTCAAACTCGCAGTGATCCTCCTGCTTTAGTCTCCTGAGGGCTCTGATTATAAGCATGGGCGACCACATCCAGCCTGTTGAAAATTGTTGAAGGCTGCTTTATTTTATTTATTTATTTATTTATTTATTTATTTATTTATTTATTTATTTATTGGCAGAACCAGTTCTATAATCTGTGAGGCCACAGTTTTATAAATTGCCACATGGCTCTCTTTTATCAGTCCTCGGATTGAACTCAGTCCTTGCACTTGCCAGGCAAGCGCTTATTCTACTGAGGTATCTCCCCAGTTTTTTTGAGAATGGCAAAAAGAACCCCACGTCAGAGTGCACCTAACATCCTTTAGTTACGTATTGGGTATGGTCAGAAATAAGTCAAACACTGAGAAAGTTATTATAGTGCAGAATGTGTCAGTCGGTGGGCACTGATTGCCAAGGGGGATTTTAAGCAAATTTTGCTTTATTAGATCACATTTTGTGTAGAAGGCACTTGATTAATCATGAATTAAGTTTTATACTAACAGCATTGCCTAGCACCATTGTCATTCTATTACGGAGAGGTATGAATGTTTGGAGGGGGGGAGATTAGTTATGGTGGCATAGATGTTTGTGTTTTGTTGCAGGTTTTAGATTATCTTTTGTCTTGTGTCTTCCAAATTGATCCTATCAAGGAGGATCAACCAAAGGCAACTCTGTAGGACTGATGAATAGTCACTGTCTTCTGCTTCTACTCTCCCATGTTTTATTGACATCCAGTTTATATAGATAAGAAGACAAAATTTAAACATTTTAGACTTAGTATGATGATTCACAAGATCAATTCTGACATACTTTTGAGGCTGACACATTCTGTGAAAAAATTACAAAGCTGATTTTTTTAAAAAATGTTTTTGGTACAGGGTGATAGCCTCCCCATCTGTGGATTACAGGCATGAGCCATCATAGCTGGACTCAGTGGGGGCTGGGACACCTGGGGGCAGGACTGGCGAAGCCTGTAGTGCTGGGTATTAATCTCCCTTCCCCTGTGCTTTCCTAAGCAGACCAAGCTGAATTTGTATAAAATTTGTGAAGATAAGAAATAGTTGCCTGGGGGCTGAGGAGATGGTTCAGTGGAATAAGTGCTTCCCTGGCAAGCCCAAGGGCTTGAGTTCAATCCCCAGTTCCACCAAAAAAGAAGAGGAAGAATTAGTTGCCTATATTAATTTTTAGTCTTTTTATTTGATTTTACTTTTGGCACCTTCGTACCTACTGACACACTTAAACTCTAAAAAGAGATCAACTTCAGGTGAGAGAAAATTCAATATTTTGGAAATGAGTTCATATCTCCACTCCTTTCATAAATGTCTAGTTCTTTAATAGCAAAGGGGCAGGATAGTATGTGTACCACATAGTGGCTTTACCATAAAACCTATCTAGAATGAAAAAATTCAATAGATTAATAAAATAGAATTAATAAGTGAAACTGCAGAAGATCAAGGCTAATGTGTTAATGCTGGCATGGTAATTCATGACATACTAGGGAGATAAGAAAAAAATTTAAAAATCATCCTAGTGGGGCTATGGAGATAGCTCAGTGGCATATGCACCTCCTTGGAAAATGCAAGGTTGTGAGTTTGATACCCAGTACCAAAAAAAAAAAAAAAAGAGTCATCCCAGTGGTACTAAAATTGAGCACATCTTATTTTACTCAACAAATAGCTATTTATATTAGCAGCCTCCAGTCATTCTATAAATACAAGTGTTTTTTCTTTTTTGTAGCATGTGCTACTACTGGATATCATATTTTTTGTAGATTTTTTTTTTTTTTTTTTTTTTAACCCAGGATTGAACTCAGGCCCTTGTGCTTGCCAGGGAAGCGCGTATTCCACTGAGCCATCTCCCCAGCCCCGTTTTTGTAGATATTTACCTGTTGTCTTTTTTCCATTATTGTAAAATTACTGTGAAGAGAGCAGCTTTGTCTGTTTTGTTCACTGCTATATAATGTTTAAAAATATGTCTGCCATATAGATGATTATAAGTAGATATTGATTGAAAGAATGAATAAACCAGGTCTGAATTAATCTGAATAAGCCAGTCTTACTTTTTGAAATAGGAGCATTGAAAAGAATGTTAATTTGTTTGCCCTGTTAGTTCAGTTAATGTTTTTAAGCTCGTTATCAGCTAGTAGATATGCTCACGTTGACAATCAAGTGGTGGGTGCATTCCTTATACCCATGAATCCATACAGACAATGTGGAGGTTGTGCCAGTTGATTGTTGTATTTTTATTTCCTTCCCTTATACAAATCTATAGCACAAAGACTCCAAGCGGACTAGAGATAAAAAAAATTAAGATATAACTTACTTTAAGAAAATGATAGAAACAAGCATGAAACATGAAAAAGAGGAGGTGTTGTGAAAAGAGTGATAACTATAATGTGTGCAGGTCTGGAGTAAATAGATCTGCAGGCACAGGGTTCCTTAATCTCCTGATCTCCATCCACAGGTTTGTTACTGAATCACTGGGTTACATGAATCTTTGTAGATTAACTAATTGTTCTTCCCAGATTTGTGGCAGGAGAATGGGTTTTCTCATTCTCAGTCATTCAGCCATATCAACATATGAAACCTCTTGTTTTATATTGTGTGGTAACGTGGATTTGTATGAAGTCTGGGTGGCACAGAGATCTGAGCATTTCTCCTTCATACAGTCCACATGTAGTTTGTCTGTTAAAGTAAGCACAAGCTCTTGTAATCTAAAGTAGAATTCTTAGTCAGTCACTCAATAGATTATGATACACATGCCAGTTTCTTCCTTCTTGTATATAGAGCTGAGTTCATTGGCTGATCTGCCTCCTGACCTTATTGTGGGTAGAGCGACCGTAGGGAAGGTGAGCAGTCTGATACCCCAGTGCATATCAGAGAGAACCCTGAAAAAGGTAGAAAATAACTAATTCAAAATCACCTTTTCAGTAGTCAAAGTAATGCCATATACCATAGAAGACAACTTTTTTCTGTAGTCTGATTTTCATGTCCTTAGGGGCTTTCTGCCTTCACTTACCAACCTGTTTTTTTTTTTTTTTTTCTTTTCAACAGGATTTCAGGAGTTAGTTAATCTTCCCCATCCTGAATAACATTAATATATGTTTCATGCAGTTCTTTTCTGGGCTTTCTTTATAGCTCTTGGGGTGAGGATTGCTCTAGCCCGGGGAGGGTTTGAGAATTTTCCTGTCCCACAGTGGGACAATGCAAAGCCATGGTGTCAAATCAGCTAAAAATGTCTCTGGGACTCCAGTTTCTCACCTCTGAGAGCCACACATGAAGTTCTTCTTCTTAGGTCCCTCTCCTTCAAAGCTTTCACTCTTTAGGTTTAGCCTCTCTTCTCTTTCCTCAGTTCCTGGTTTCTTAGAGCCTCTCTGACCCTCAGGGGTAGGTATAGTAACATCATCCCTACTCTCCTGTGAATACTCATAGTTGTGTCCATTTTTAAAGTTTGTACTATATTAGACCCTAAGCTAAGTATTTCATGTTGCTTAATCCCAGATGCTACCCATAACATATGGGAGCAACTGAGGATCAGAGAGTTTAAAGAACTTAGCCAAGTCAGATGATCCAGGAGTGAGGATGGCAGGGAATGGACTCAGACTGGCTTTTGGCTCTTCCTGATGGCAGAGCGGCCAAGAGTGGGTGCCTTGTACATGACATCTGCTTTGTTCTGTTTCTTGTTTTGCCTCTTATTTACATAGCCTAAATCCCCACAAAAGTCCAAATACCTTCATGGGCTTTATATCTGAGAGACTCAGAAACACGTGCCTTTAGCTGGGAAGCAGCAGAGACCACGGTCAGTATTGTATTTGCTTTTGATTTTATAAACACTTCTGAGCCCTCTCTTTTCTAGAATAGTCTGTGTCTGAGGATATCTCACCCATCTGCATGATATGCCAATAAAATCCATGTGGAGTCTATGCATACCCAAATCATGGCTATGCAGAACCTGTCAGGTTAATGGTTCTGGGAGACATCTTTAGAGCATCCAAGCTGGTAGGTTAACCTGTAGGTGAATGATTCTTCCTGGCTCCAAACATTTCAGTTAAGTGTGCTGAAAGACATTTCAGTGGGGGAAGCCAAGAGCACATACTTCATAGGTTTATTGAAATAGATAAATTAAAGCATCCAAGCTAAATATTTCATCATTGTGCAGAGATAAGTTAGATTTAGTAGAGAAGAGTTTTTCAGCCAAATGTGTGATAATTTCTACAACTATAGTCCTTAAAGTGAATTACTTTCAGGGTCTTTTGTTTCTCTGGATATTCTGTGTTGGTGCTGAGTGGTTTGGAAAAGCCTTGTCCTGGCAGAAAAGGCCATCTCTGCCTTCCGAGTTGAGGTGCAAAGTTGTGCTGGGCTGATGGGAAGTTCTCTCTCTTCCCTTGCTGTGTGTTGGAGGAGCAGCCTGGTGGGAGCTCTGTGAGGAGCTTGGCTGGTCAGATTCCTTGTCAGGTTAAGAAGGCCTTTGTTTCTGTTTAGTTTTCTGAAACAAGACAAATTATGATATTTTGTGTTAATTTCTTTCCCTAATGAGTTTCATTAAAACCAAAGCTTCCGGAAGACTGAATCTTGACAGCTGTCTAAGGGCTGTTTCATTTACTGGGGGCTGCTCAGACTGAATAATTATTATAGCTTGATAGTTTAAAAGGAAACGTGAACAACAGAGAGAACTAAATCCCTTGAATGGTGTGTCGTACATTTCTATTTCTTCTTGTGTCTGGGATTCTATGATGTTCAAAAGAGGTCATTAAAATCATGTATTCTTTGAACTAAAATATTACGGAATCATCCCATGCTTGCTTCTTAACAGCTCCCTGGTTCTTGAATACTGAATTTTATTTAATGATGTTATATTAGAAGAAAGTCTTTTAGAGATTAATAAAATACATTTTTGAAGAAACATTGTCCAGACATTAGCAAGTTATTTGGTATATGGTGCCATGAGGTCTTGATGAGACTATGGGCAACAGTATATTTTATGTTAGGTTGACTGGGGAACACAGTTATGGCATATGCCCTTATCTTACTGAAATAATGTTTATAATTGGCATAATAAAGGAGAGCTCTTATTTGGAATCAAATCTTTGTTTTTCCATTCATCTTCTACAAAGTAGAGATGATATTATATAATAAGGACATATTGAGAGGCTGAGATACTTTGAAGAAAGAAGATTTACCTAAGGAGCAAACCTAAAAACAATCTCAAAAACTAAAATAGCATAAAAGTTAGGTAAAAATTGATCAGATAAAATATATGCTACTGTACATGAATGTTATGGCATGATGTCTCAAAACTCACAGCAAAAAGAAAAAGGGAGGGATGTAAATAGGTGTGGTCAAAGTCTGAATTATGATTTATGCTCATTGAAAATTTGAGAACTCACTAGATCTCCACTTTTGCATTTTTTATATAAATGTATCTGGTTGTTACCCAGCTCGGACTCATAGTGGTCCTCCTGTTTTTCAACTTCCCCAGTACTGAGATTAAAGGCATGTGCCACTATGCCTGGACTCTGGCCAGCTCAGCCCACCCTTGGAACAGGTCTGGCATGGCATGTTGTTCAGGGATTGAACTGAAGACATTGTGTTTGCCTAAGCTTGCCTAAACAGGCACTGTCTTGCCAGCCCCTGATATATATATATATATATATATATATATATTTTTTTTTTTTTTTTTTTTTTTTTTT
>PVKA01051315.1:0-12261 GCA_004027165.1 Ctenomys sociabilis
GGTCAATATACTTCTCCTTAATTTTCTTCTTCTTCTTCTTGTCACCATCCTTCTTTTCTTCCTCTTCTTCATCAGAACCGACATCTTCTATTTCAGGCTTGTCATCGGACTCCTTTTCTTCTTTTTCTTTATCTTCCTCTTTGTCCTCCTTTTCTTCAGCCTCATCATCGCTCACTTCTTTATCTCGTTCCTTCTCCACCTTAAAACAGACAGGCCTGCCTTTTACTTTAGCTTCCAAACTGGTTTCAGATTAGCCCCTTCGCCAAGCTGAAGCTAGATGCAGAGATTCAGGTATAACCATAGCTCTCTGAAAGGCTGAGGCAAGAGGAGCCCAGCTAAGACTATTTTACACGTTGGAAAAATAAGGTCTCTGTATGGCTCTTTCTTATGTTGATGTATGTTCCTTTTATATCTCATTTATTTAGAATTTATATCAAGAAAGAATTTTTAGTTTTATCAAATGTCATTTCAAATCTGTTGAGATTATCATGTTTTTTGTCCTTAATTCTGTTGTTATGTTGTGTTATATTCGAAGATATACAAGAGGAAGCAACACAGG
This sequence comes from Ctenomys sociabilis, assembly GCA_004027165.1. NCBI lineage: Eukaryota > Metazoa > Chordata > Mammalia > Rodentia > Ctenomyidae > Ctenomys > Ctenomys sociabilis. Next base: position 560 of record PVKA01051315.1, read on the forward strand.
ACACACAGTTTATAGGATTATTTTATGGTAGTCATCCAAAGAGCCATACACAAGGAGTGTAGGAACTCTGTCCACACACCTTAAGGATCAAAGAATATAGCTGAGGACCTGGATCCCCCAATAATATTCTATACAAATGAAAACATGAGGCACATAGCAAAGGCCCGATAAGGCCAACTAGAGGCCAACAGCCCACCACAATTTCTCATGTAGGCCTGTCTCACGGATCTATGCTAGGAAGTCCCAAAAATCAGTGATGGAATCAAGAAAGTCTGTGCCAGCAGGATTAAGGATCTGTGCCAGCAAGCCGAGGGTTCTGCACTGCAGCTAGGAAGTGATGCTAAAAGTAAGAACCAGAGCTCCCCCCAAAAGTACCACAGCCATCCGCAGCAACAGTGAGGTCCTGAGCTACTCCTTTTCTCAGTTGAGAAAAGCTGAGTTCCCATCAGCAAAGTCAATGCAACAAGCTTCTCTAGGACACTGAACCATCTTCCCCTTTAGAACCAGGAAGTGATGCCAAAAGGAGGACCAGCACTCCCTCAAAGTGAACTGCAGCCATTCCTAGTAACAACAAGGTCTGAGCTCATTTGTTAATGAGCATAGCTGAGTTCGGTAAGAAAGCCAGCACCACAAGCTCCTCCAAGAAAAGCAACAGCCCCAAGACAACAAACAACTCCTGGAGAAAACAATAGCTTCCAACGGATTCTTAAGTTCCTTTGCAGTTCTGCCTCTTGTGCTGCTAGCAACGTTCCTCAGGTGGGCCTCCCATACCCAGCAACACACTGGTTCACTTCAACTGGGTTCTGCAGGCCAGTTGTCACTCCACACATGTCGTGTCATATGCATTGATTAGCATTTGCAGAATCATTCTTATATCCTTGGGATGAATCCTACTGAATTGTGTCAATCTTTTTAATGTGTAATTGAATTTGGTTTGCTAATATTTTGTTGAGAATTGAGCTTTTATATTCACCAAGGATATTAACATGTAACTTCATTTTTGTTGTTATATCTCTTTCTTTATCGTTCTAGTTTTGGTATGAGGGTAATACTAACCTCAGGAATTTGGCAGAGTTCTTTTCTCTTCAATATTTTGAAATAATTTTAGGAGAATTGGTATTAATTATTGGTGCAATTTAAATGTCTAGTAAAATCTGGCAGTGAAGCCATCTGGTCCTGGGCTTTTCTTTGTGTAGGAGAGTTTATTATTGATTCTACCTTATTACTTATTATCAATCTGTTCCAGTTTTCTGTTTGTCCTTGATTCAGTCTCAGTAAGGTGTATGTGTTCAGGAGTTTGTCTGTTTCTTCTAGGTTCCACAGTTTTTTTGATGTATAGTTGTTCATAATAATCTCTTATGTTGTTTCTGTAGTGTCAGCCTTTCTCATCTCTGGTTTTATTTTATTTTCCTCTCTTCCCAGATAATGGCTTATTTCTTCAACATATCAGCTACTTAAGGTCAGCCACATAGCTCAGCGGATGAAAGCACCTGCGCAGGCAGAGCACAGAGCTGGAGTTTGGTCTCCAGCCTCTCCTGCTGACTTTGCTCTGGGGCACGCTGAGATGGTGATAGAGACTGGGCATGGTGGCATGCGCCTGTAATTTCAGCACTTGGGAGGCTAAAAACAGGAGAATCAGTGTGTGAGTCCAGTCTGTGTAGTGAGACCCTATAGACCATGTACTAACTAACTAACTGACTAACTAACTAACTAACTAACTAACTAAAAGAAATACAGTACTGTAAAATATAAGCTACTTGTTTCATTCATTTTTAAAGTTTTTATTTCATTTTTTCTTCTTTGCTATTTATTATTTGTTTCCTTCTATCAAGTTTAGATTTCATTTGTTGTTATTTTTCTACCTCCTTGTGGTACATGATACATTGCTTGAGGTCTTTTGAGTTTTTGATGTGGGTGCTGAATACTATCAATTTCTCTCAGTCCTGGGTTCTGTATATTTTCATGTGTTATAATTCCTTTTTTATTGCCTTAAGAAATATTTTAGTTTCCTTTTTCATTTATTCATGTATTGGTTTACTAGTTTTCCAGAGTAAATTATTTAGTTTCTGTGTATTTATATAATTCCCTAAGGTTTTACTATTATGGGTTTCTAGTTTGTCATGGTTTAGGGTTTTGCAAGGGGAACTATACAATATAGGATATATTTTTATAGGATTATTTTATAATGAATCACACAAAGAATTGTACACAAAGAGTGCAGAAAATTGGTCCACAAACAAAAGACCAAAGTCTCAGCTGAGGGTCTGGATCCCACAATAATGTTCTATGTGAGTCCAGTTGAAGATCTGGAGCCCCATGACAATGCCTCCCACAAGTCCACCAGGAGGCCTAGAGCCCATGACAATGTCTCATGTGGGTTTGTTTCATGGATCTTCACTGGAAAGACCTAAAGCCAGTGGTAAAAGCTACAAAGTCTGTGCCAGCAGGATGAAGGACCTGTGCTAGCAGGCCAGTGGATCTGTGCTAGAGCCAGGAAGCAATACTAAAGGTAAGAAGCAGAGCTCCCCTGAAAAGTATCACAGCCGTCCTCAGCAACAGTGAGGTCCTGAGCTCCTCCAATAATCAGGAAAGCTGAATTCCTTTCAGGAAAGTCAATGTGACAGGCTTCTCCAGAAAGCTGAGCTGTGCACCATCTTCCCTTCTGGTGCCAGGAAGTGATGCTCAAGATGAGGACGAGAGTTCCCCCGAGGTGAACTATAGCCATTCTCAGTGCAACAGGTCCTGAGCTCCTCTTCGGATGAGAATAGCAAAGTTTATCAGGAAAGCCAGCATGACAAGGTCCTCCAGGAGAACAGCCAGCAGATCCTTGTACCTTCTGAGGGCACCCAACAACTTCTCCAAGTAGCTTCTCTAATAGCCTCTCTCTTTTCCTGTTCTGCCTCCTATGCTGCTGGCAACCCTCTTCGGCTGGGCCCCAGGACACCGCAGGACCATGCTGGTTCAGTTCAGCTGGGTGTTCCAAGTTGGCCACCAGTCAGCAATCCACCACACAGTTTTATAACATTGTGGAAAAAAGGGATAATTGATATGACTGCAACTTTTAAAATATTATTCAGACTTGTAACATATATAATACATCATAGAGAATGCTCCATGTTCTATTGAGAAGAGTGCATATTATACAATTATTGGATTTAATGTTCCATGGATGTCTGTTGGGTCCATTTGGTTTAAGGTGCAATTTAATTCTGCTATTTCTTTATTAATTTTCTGTCTGAATGATTTGTCCATTGCTGCAGAAAGGTTGTTGAAGTCTCTTACTATTATTGTAGTGTAGTCTATTTTTCTCTTATATTTGCAAGTTCCAACTATTTTCTCTTCCTGAATTTTCCTGCCATGTTTCATGTCCTGAATTAATCCCTTGACTGTTAAATGACTTTCTTTGTCTCTTTACTGTTTTTCATTTAAAATTTATTTCATCTGATAGAAACAGTTACACATGCTTTTATTGTATATTCGTTTGCACAGAATATTATATTGTATCCTTTTTTTTTTAAGGTCTACATGTGTCCTTAGAAGTGAAACAAATTTCTTATAAGAAATATATATGTGGATGTTGTTTTTAAAAATTAATCATTTGTTCTGTTTTTGAACTGAATACTTCAAATTGTTTATAATCAAAGTAACTATTAGTAGATAAAGTGTTACAATAGCCATTTTATTTTTACAGTCTCTTTCCTGGATAGGTGCTTTATTCTAGTAGTGTGTTTTGATTATTTTGGGTGTTTGTATTATGGCTTTTGCTTTGTAGTTACCATGAGGCTTACAAAAATATATTTTGATTAGACCAAATTATTTTGAAGTGATAGCAGCATAACATGATCATAAAGGTAAAAAATAGAGAAAACATACACTAATAAAGCATCTTTACACTTACTGTATTCCTCCAGTTTGAAGTTTTTTTTTTATAGCCAATTACTTTTTTTTTTTGGTGGAACTGGGGATTGAATTCAGGCCTTTGTGCTTGCCAGGCAAGTACTTATTCTACAAACCACCTCCCCGGCTCCCACAGTTTGAAGTTTTGATGTTTCATTTTATATATCCTATGTCTCTTTTAACATTAATGTAAGCTTTTAAACTTTTGGTTTTTAGACTTCATACAGCAGCTGAGTGATTTACACCTGTTTAAACTCTGAATGCCTTCTGAATTTTGATATGGGCACTGAATACTATGAATTTCTCTCAGTCCTGGGTCCTCTATATTTCCTTTTTCATTGTCTTAAGAAATCTTTTATTCTCTTTTTTATTTATTCATGTATTGGTTTACTGTAGGGATAGTCTGTTACCAGTGAGTTGTATACCTTCCCACATTCTTCCTAGTTATTAGCTTTCTTGTGATTTGAAGAACTCCCTTTTGCATTTGTTGTAGAACATATCTGCTGGAAATACAATCTCCCAGCTTTGATCAGTCTGGGAAGCTCTCTGTCCCCCTTTCCTTTCTGGAGAGCAGTTTTGCTGGATGCAGACTTCTCTGCTGATAGTTTTATTTTCCTTCAGTGCTGTGATAATCTCATGCCGCTCCCTCCTGACTTTTAAGTTTTCTCCTAAAAGTCTTCCAACAGCACATTTGGCACACTTTTGTGTTACATTTTTCTTTTCTCTTGCTACCTTGAAAATGTATCCCTTATCTTTCACTTTTGAGAATTTGATTAGAAATGTTTTGGCATAGATGCAACTGAGTTAAATCTGACTGGTGATCTCTGACTTTCTTTTTCCTGGAAATGTGCATCCTACTTAATGTTTGGAAAATTTTCTGTTACAATCTCTTTGGATCAGCTTTATAACCCTTTGGCAGTCTTAAATCCCTCTTGAACTCCAATAACTTAGATTACTTTTCTTTGTGATATTGGGGATTAAACCAAGGGCTTCATGAGCGAGGTACATGAACCACCACTGAACTACATCTTTAGCTCTTTTAAAATTTTTATTTTAAGACAGGACTCACTGCAGTCCTCCTGCTTCAGCCTCTTGGGTAGTTGAGAGTACAGGCATGCACTGCCACCCTTGGTGTAAGTGTTTACTCTTTTAATACTGCCCCATATGCTTTCTTTATTCCTCTCCATTCCTTTTTCCCCCTCCAACTGTGTATTTTCAAAGAGCCATTCTCTGAGCTCAGTGTTCTCCATTTCTATTTGATCTATTTTCTTACTGATGTCCTACATTATGCTTTTAATTTTGCTTCATGTATCTTCAAGGACTTCTATTCTATGTTTTTAAATTGCTTTCTTCTCCATGTTAAGTTTCTTTGTTAGAAAGTTGAATCATTTCTTTGTGTTCTTTGAAGCTCACTGAGTTTTCTAAAGCCAGCTGTGTTAAATCCTCTGTTGGACTGTTCATCAATACCAGTCAGTTCCCAGCATTTTATTTTTACTATTAGGAGAGTAATAGTCCCCTGATAATTCTTGACCCTTGTACTTATGCCATATTATCTAGTCCTTGAAGGATTAGGTATTCTATTGTTCATAATTTGGCTTTTTGATACCTGGCTTTCTAGATACTTTAAGCATGCTGTTTATTGCCCTTGAGCTTGTACTCACATTTACTATTTTAGCACTGGGTGGGATTCAAGCTCAGGTTTTCTAGGAGTCTGCCTGGGTGTGCTGTCATTATTTCAGCACCAGAGGGCAATCCAAGCCTAGGTTTGTCCCCAATGAACAGGCATGTTGTTCATCATGAATTGGAAAAGCTCGTGAAAGGGTGGCTTATTCCCATAAGCCTTTTCCTAGCACTCGGTAAGCCTAGACACCTCCACAGTCACTGGTCTATGCTCAGGCCTTGTGGGTTTGACCTGGTTCCTAATCCATGCCCACTGCTCCCAGACACACAATGCTCAGTCACAGTCTGAACTTGCTGGGACCAGTGCAGTGCTGGGTGGGATAAAAGCTATGCTTTGGGTAAAGCCTATTGCTGTGAGGACTACTACTACATCTAGCCACCATGATGCTGCCCAAAATGTAAGTCTATAGCTCGGACCTCACAGCTCCATCTGACATTAAGCTTAGTCTAGAGACTGTTTACAGGCAGGGTTCTGGGGATGGGAGCCATTAGACTATGCTAAGTGCGAAGTTTTACCAGTGCAGCTCTACATTTCAAGGTGAAATCCTGTTCTTATGACCCTTTTCTAGTCTGAGAAAATGGACAGTTGCTTCAGGAAATGTTACCTGAACTTGGGGTAGTGTTGAGGGAGGCAAACCTTTGGCCACCAAGACTGGCACTGTTTGGTTGTGCCTGACTCTCGTAATCACACTCCTGCACAGTTTCCGGGGTATATCATGTCTAAGTAGTAGATGGTAATATTGCCAGCCAAAGTAAGTGTGCCTTCCGCTAGGGCATAGATGTCTGCCTGGTGCCAGAGCAGCTCTGGGCACTCCATGTATAAGCACTGGCTGGGATAGCTGTGTTGCCCAAGGTTGGAGGTTGGGTACTGGCTACAGTCTCTTGGCCAACAATACTGTCACTAGTTGAGTCACACCATCTCTCACAGTCACAGGCACCTGCACAGTCCTGGGGAGGGGAGTGACACATGTCTACATAGAGGCTAGAAATGATGCTATAGGCCAGAACTCAAGTCTGTCCCCCTGGCTTTCAGGTCTCTGCCTGATGCTGGAGCAGGGCTCTAGGCTCTGTGTTCAAGGTCTAGCATGGGAACATGCCTGGTCCTGGGTCTCTCCGTGATGTGCCTGGCACTGAGCTCCAGTATAAAGTCCTGTGAAAGCTAGCTTTTATGCTCTTCTCTCCAACTGGTAGAGTCCTCCTTCCCCTGTCTGCTGCTTGTGATTACAGGGGAGGTTATGGAGGCAATGTCTTTGTCACCCCTTCAGCACCATATTATGGGTTGATTCCAGGATTTCTAGAACTTTTACTAACACTGTTTCACCATGGCAAGCCTGTACAAAGTTCAAGTATAAAGCCTTAATACTTTATTCTTCCTTCAAGGAATAGGCATCTCCATGCTGCTCGGAGGTGAGTGTATTTGTGTGTGTGTTTGTGTGTGTGTGTGTGTTGGAGAGGTGTATGTTACTGCTGGTGGTAGTGGTGTTATAACCCTTTCTTTCTTTCTTTCTTCCTTTCTTTCTTTCTTTCTTTCTTTCTTTCTTTCTTTCTTTCTTTCTTTCTTTCTTTCTTTCTTTCTTTCATTTTATTCAACTACAAATGTCAATCAGACAGTTTCAAGACAGATTCAATAAATTAATACATTGCAAACTGTTTTCATAATGTTTTGGTATCGTATAAGGTGCATACATGATATTATATTTACAGATATTATTTTAGCAGATGTCTCTTATCAGTAAATTAAGAGTGTAGCTGTTTATTTATCTTATTTTTTATACCTGAATTATATCAAAAATGCAATAATTATTTTCCTAGTGGATGACCATAGTACTAGAAGCTGACATAATATCCTGTCCAACCACCATTAGTGCAGATCTTGCCTATCATAGAATTATGTAGAAGCACAGTGTTATCTATCCCAACTGTACTGTCTATACACACACATCATGATTTTTTTTTCTACACCCCTTCCTTTGTCTACACCTGTCAAAGGTGGGCACTCCATTGACATTCAACTAACTTAGGTGCTTGAACTCGACACCACAATCCAACACAGTCCACCATTCTACAACAATAGTGAGTTATTCAAAGAAGTTGTCGACCATAGCCATTTACATCTCAGCTTAATATTATGGCCCCACGATGTATATTTCATTTTTATACTTTTCTGCTAGATGATTAAGACCTAGATAGATCAAGACTTATATACCAACACATGAACTTTATATTTCCTATGTGGTCATTGAAGTCCTCTCAGGGTTTATCTTGTAGTCCTGTACATTATTCTGTAGATCCTTTGTCTGTGTCATCCATGTGGCTGAGTCACGGCCAATGCTTGACCAGTTTGCTCTCTGTGAGAGCTTGAGAGAAAGTTTTCTCTTCATGTGACTCTCCCCAGGCACACTATAGAACTTCAATGTTTTTCCTCTGTGGCTCCATAATCTCCTTGTTTAGAAAATTTGGGGCTCACCTGAGTTTCATGATGTTGCAGTACAGGTTCTCCTATGTCTTCGCTGACCTTGAAAGGCTAGGGCCAAAATGTTGGCTGGCCTTGTGGCTCTTCTATTTCTCCAACTCTGACTTGTGATCTTAGGTTGTTAACCATCCAGAAGAAAAGCTGATTAGTATCCTGCAGCGTATGCCATTCACTTTGCCTTATCTGACTCAATTTTCTGCCTTCCTTAATGCATGTTTACTTACTAATAAGCAGTATGGTTTTATAGTATCAATTTGGGTGTCCCTGAAAGACTCAGGTGTTTCAATGGTGACTGGATCATGGGGGCACTCAGGTCATAGGGGAAGCACTCAGCTTGTAGGTGAACTCATCCAGCATGAGTCTGTAGCTAACCTACTATTACAAAGTGAGGCCTGGTTAGAGGCAGGCCCTAGAGGTGAGACCTGGAGGAGTAGACTCCTGTCCCTGGCTTTGTCCTCTCTCTCTCTTCTTTATGGATTCCAGGACTTGAGACACTTGCTCTGCCATGCTCTTCCACTACGCAGTTTCTGTCTTGGAGCCAGCTAGCAATAGACTGATCCCACGTGTATGTAATAGCTCATTTCATCTCATCTGGTTCTTTGTAGATTTCTGAAAGAGTTTTACAAGATCATCAAGAAGATCTTCATTTTCTTGGCTCTGTGCATTTCCATATACATTTGTAAGCCAACTCCCATGATTCCAACTTGAACTGGAAAATGCTTCTGCTATTTCGATAAGAATTGCATTGATTCTGTAGAATTGTACTAAATTTGAGAGCCATTCAATAAATATAAATTCAATAAATTTCAACACACTAGATGGTTCAACAGCTATTTTAGGAACCAAACTACCTTCACAGCATTGACTTTCAGTCCATGAATATAGTGTATTTCTTAATTTGCATAGGTTGTCTTCAATTTTCTACAACGTTTTGAAATTGTATGCATAGTTCTCATATCTTCCTCACTAAATTTATCCTTTTTGTCTTTTAATATCATACATAGAGTATATTAAAATCTCACCCTGTGGCTGCAACCAAATACAAAAGAATACAACTCCTAAGGTTGTATAGAAAAGGAAATTTATACTGCATTGGCAGGAATATAAATTGATACAACCATTATGGAGAACATTATGGGGTCACTCAAGAAACTGCAAGTAACCCTGCCATATGATCTAGCCATCCCATTTCCAGAGGATGTGAACATATCAAAGCAACACCTGCATGTTCACGTTTATTGCTGCATTATTCATAAGAGCTAATATGTGGAATCAACCTGGAGGCCCATGGATGAATGGATAGAGAAAATGTAGTATATACACATAATGGAATTTTATTTAGCCATAGAAAATAATGGTATCTTATAATTTGCAGAAAAATGGATGGAGCTAGAGGATATAGTATTAAGTGAAATAAGATGCTGACAAATTGCTTGTTCTCTATCATATATGTTATTTTAAATTATCTATCAGAAGGTATAATAGTCATTACTAGAGGCTTGGAAAGGTGAGGGGTCAGGAAGGAGAAGCCAAATACAGTTACATGTAAGTTTGTGTTTATAGAATAGCAGGAGGTGTATGGGATTACCATTTCCACAGCCTGTTATATACTTTATGAATAACTAGGAAAGAGGAGCTCAGAGGCTGCAAACACAAAGTAATGATAAAGAAATCAAAGGACTGATTGTGCTGATTTAGTCAGTAATATTGTATACATGTATGGAAAGACTACACTGTACCATATATCACAAATATGCACATTTATTACATTAATTAAAAATTTAAAAGATGTTTAAGGAGATGGAAATGTCACCACCACAGTTTAATCACGCACATTGTACATACACGCATCAAATTGTCACATAAGTTTTATAACTAAAATAATAGCAAACTAAAGAAAATTTCATTTGCTATTTATTTATTGGAATGTAAAGCTGCCATTGCTTTTTTTTTTTTTCACTGATTGGCTTTATAATCTAGTAATTTTGCCAAATTGACCCATTAATAGTAATATTGTGTCTATAGATTTATGTACATTTTCCATCGTCTCCATGAGGCCTATACAGTGATCTGTTCTGACGGTTTCACATCTAACCCTCCAATTCTTGTCTTTCATCGATTGATTTTGCTTAATTGCCCTTGGGATTTCTACTACAATGCTGAATGGAAGTGTTAACAGCAAGTTTCTTGTCTCGTTTCCACTTACAGCTTCACTGAGGAGCAATATTGGATGTAGGTTTTTTGTACCTGCCTATAAATTGATTAAGGAGATCTCTTCCTTTTTAATCTAATTATTATCCACTCTTAGTAGCCCTTCTCTTGCTGTGTGACCTCAGACCAGTGGCTTCTCTTAGCAAATATTAATGTTCTAAAACTTTTTATTAGGAAGGCATAATGAATTAAGCACAAGTTTTACCATTATCTATGAAAATCGTCATGTGACTGTTTTTCTTATATTTTGTAAGGTAAATTCATTTTTTGGAATATTAAGTTTCCTTCCATTCCCAGAATATACATGTCTATTTTTTTCTTCCAGTAGATTTAGTGTATGTGTTTTAATATTCAGACATTTTATCCACTGTGTGCATGGGGAAAGATATGGGTCTGGTTTCAATCTTTGGAATGTGGAATGACAGTTTTTCCAACACCATTTATTATTCTTTCTTCCAGTGAATATGTTTGACTCTTTGGTTAAAGATAAGCGGCTGCCTGTGTTTAGATTTGTTTGTATCTTCTAATCTGTTTCATTGATCCTCAAGTCTGTGTTTTTTGTTTTGTTTTGTTTTGCCAGTACTATGCTTATTTTGTCACAGTAGCCCTGTTGTATAATTTCAAGTTAGGAATTTCGATGCTTCCTTTATTGCCCAGAATTGCTTTTGCTATTCTAGGTCTCTTCTGTTTCCAAATGAAATTTAGGATTGTTTCTTCTAGTTCTACAAGGTATGCTAATGGTATTTTGATTGAGATTGCATTGAATCTGTTTGGGGATATGGCCATTTTCACTATAGGGTTCTTCCTGTCCATGAGCAAGGAGTTTCTCTCTATTTCATTTTTTATTTTTAGGTGGAAACAGAGATTGAACCTAGGCCCTTGCTTTTGCAAGGGGAGCGCTTATTCTACTGAGCCATCTGCCCAGCCCCTTTCTCCAGTTTTTTGATACCTTTTTGAGCTTTTTTTTCAAAGAACTGTAATTTTCAGTGTAAACTTTTACTTCCTTTGTTATATTGATTCCTAAATATTTCATTTTCTGACTTATGTTTGTCATGGTATTAACTGGTATTGTTTACTCCTTTGTAACCTGTGTTTAATTGACTGTCCTGTTTAGTGGGCTCCTTCCATTCTCTTGCATGGAGTTCTGGTCGTTGTGGTCTCTCTCTAGAACCTCTTTCAGCAGGCTGTGGAGGGATGGCTTTGTCCTCATGAAATTCTTTAGTTGTTCTTTGTCGTGGAAGCATTTCACTTCTCCATCAAACTTGAAAGAGAGTTTTGCAGGGTATAGTAGTCTGGGCTGGAATTTGTTTTCGTGTAGGACTTGAAGAACTCTGCTCCATGCTCTCCTTGCCTTCATTGTTTGTGTAGAGAAGTCGGCTGTAATTCTGATGGGTTTTCCTTTGAATGTGAGCTCCTTCTTCTCTCTAGCAGCTTTCAGTAT
>PVKA01051316.1:0-12258 GCA_004027165.1 Ctenomys sociabilis
CCATACAATTTGTTGACTTGAGCTATTCACAGCTCATTGTGTTAATAGAACTTTATTTCATATACCTCCATGTTTATACTTTTCTGCTGATGGTTAAGACCAAGTTAAAGCAAGACCTATATAACAAGAAATGTAACTTTTGTGTCAGATAAGGTCAGTCAGGTAGCCTCACGGTTTATCCTGTAACCCTGTACTGCACTTTGTAGATCCTTTGTCAGTGTCAGCCACGTGGATGAATCTGGGCCATTGCTTGACCATTTTTTTCCAGTGGTAATTAGTTATTTATTGATTTTACGCTATGCACACATTAATATAACATGCTGAATTACAAAGAAGAGAGGATAGTTTTGTTGTTGATATGCAGATATCATTTCAATTCTTCAGTTTTATTTAAAAATTAAGTTTATAAGTGTTGATGCAGAATAAACAGATGCTTGCAGTATGATCTCCTGAGCAACACTATATGAATTTAAGTATGCTACTCAATTGTGTATCTTTATGATGGCCTGTGGTTTTACTTTTTAAAACCACATGCCTTTCAATATTAATCACACACCATGCACAATGTCTAATAAAATGTCTAATACACAGTAGAGAAGTGATAAATATTTCTTGTAATTTTCTTTTCTTTTTCTTGTTCTTTGAGACAGGGTCTCCCTATGCAATTCAAACTGCCCTTGAACTCACTATGTAGCCAATGTTGGCTTCAAACTCACAGTGATCTTTCTGTCTCAGCCTCTTGAGTGTTGGGATTAAAGGCATGTACCACCGTGTATGGCTCATCTGGTATAAATATTGATCCTGAACAAAATAGAAGAAATTTTTGTGATGGAAATGTGTCCTTTAGAAGACAATAACACCTCTGGTGATATTACTCAGAATACCTTAAGGCAGATTAGGTATTTTAGAAGGTAGGTTTTCATGAACAGAATTTTAAAAGTGAAGATTACAAACAGTGGAGCATGATGCATAATACTGAAAATACTGGCCTGGAGAATCCAATATTTGACAGTTTGATTGCATGACAGATGAGTTTTAGGAGAGCAGTGAGAAGAAAATGTGATAATTCACTGGGGCCTAACTTCGGAGAAGACTAGAGGAAGCAGGACTTACAGAAGATGTGTGTCTATACATGCCTATAATTTCAGTACTGGAAGGTTGATGAAAGAAAATATAATGTTCGAAGCCAGACTGGGCTGTACAGGAAGACTCTGTTTTTCACAACAGTGTGGGATGGGGTTAAAAAAGGTACAAATTCCATTTGCGTAACTATGCTACATAATCTTTCTTCCTACATGAGTATAGGTCCCAGGTAGTGCTTTGGCTTAGTAATCTGGATCAATGTATTACATATTGTAAATACAAATGAATTATTAACCTGTGCACATCATTTTGTTTAGTGTAGATCATTATATATGGGCAGGAGGTTTTTTTTTTTTTTTTCCTAAAATGTAAGAAACTATTGAACATATTGTGAAGGTTTCCACCAAATTGAGTTTTATTTAAATATTAACAGAGGCAAAACTAAAGTCAATCAGCTTTATATGCCACAGCATATGTTTTTTACTGCTTGATGCTTGACCATTTTGCTCTCTGTGAAAGACTGAGAGAAAGTTGTCTCTCCATGTGACTCTCCTCAGGCACACTATGGAACACTGATCTCTTTCCTCTTAGGTTTCACACTACTTGAGCAGAAAATTTGTGGCACAACAGACTTCCATGATGTTACAATACAAGTTCCCTATGTCCTGAGCATAAAAGCCTAGGGCCAAAATGTTGGCTCACCTTCAACGTTTGCATTTCGGCAATTTTTGATCTGTGAACATAGTTTGTTAATCATACAGAAGAGAAGCTGATTAGTATCCTGCAATGTATGCAGTACAGTTTATCCTAGCTATCTGACTAAATTCTTTTTAGTTGTAGTTTTACCCTTCTATTTGTATTTCTTCTTTGATTTCTTATACAAGGGAGACTATACTATATTTGTATATGTGTGTCTGTTTTATTTCACTTATGAATATATGATCAAGTGGCATCCACTTAAATACAAATGTTTCAAATTTAGCATATTTTTATCTGAGTTGTACACAAATACCACATCTTTTTCAACCATTCTTCATGTAATGGGCATCTTGGTTGGTTCCAACATTTTCTATCACAAATGGTGCTGCTATAAACATAGGTACACATGTATCACTATGTTATGATGATTTCAGTTCCTCTGGGAAAATTCACAATAGAGGGATAGATGACTTGAATGGTATATCCAGTCCTATTTTTGTGTGTAGTCTCCACACTGATCTCCACAATGGTTGCACTAGTCTAAATTCCCACAAGCAGTGGAGAAGTGTTCGCTTTTCCCCACATCCTCTCCAACATTTGTTGTTGGTTGATTTCTTTATGATAGCCATTCTTTCTGGAGTGAGATGGTTTTTGATTTTTTTAAATTGGCATTTCATGGATGGCTAGTGATGTAGAACATTTTTTCATACACTTATTCGCTTCTTTAATTTCGTCCTGTGAAAAGTGTGTGTTCATCGAAGGTGATAATTTCTGGATTGGGTCTTTAAATTTGAGGGCCTTAATGTATTTGAGGTCTTTATAACATCTAGAGAGCAGACCTTTGTCTGAGTACTTATTAGTTCATAGTTTTTTCAAAATTTGTGGGTTATCTTTTCATTTTGTTGACAATTTCTTTTGACACACATAAACTTTCAAGAAGAGTTGATCCAGTTGTTAATTCTTGCAAGTGCTTCCCATGCGAATACATGTTTGTTCATGAACTTTTTGCCTACACCTATGTCTTCAAGAGTTCTTCCTACTTTCTCTTCCAGGAGATTGAGTGTTTCTGTTTTAATGTTGAGATCTTTAATCCAATTTTACTTTAGCTTAGTGCATTGTGATAGAGCTGGGTCAAGTTTTAGTATTTGGCATGTAGAAAGCCAGGTTTTCCAGTACCATTTGTTAAAGAGGATATATTTCTTCCAGTAAACATGTTTGGCCACTTTGTCATAGATCACATGACTGTGTTCCTAGAGGTCTCTAGATTTTCTAATCTATTCCATTGACCTTCATGTGTATTTTGTTTCCAATACTATGTTGGTTTTATCACAGTGGCTTTGTAGTATAATTTCAAGTCAAAAATTTTGATGCCTCCTGCTGTGCCTTTGAAGTCCAGGATTGTCTTTGCTATTGCAGGTCTTTTGTGGTTCGAAATAAATTTTAGGAACAATTTCTCTAGGTCTTGGAAGTATTTTGGGGCCAGCTTGATAGAGATTGCATTAAATCTGTACAACAATTTTAGTAGTATGGCCACCTTCACTATGTTGGTTCTTCCTATCCAGGAGCATGGAATATATTTCCATTTTCTGAAATCCTCTACAATCACTTCTCTTAGGGTACTGTGATTTTCGGTGAAAATTTCTTTGACTTCCTTGCTTAAGTGAATGCCAAGGTATTTCATTTTCTGTGGTGCTACTGTAAAAAGTATTCTTTCAATATTTTTCCTCTCAGAGTGTTTGTTATCTGTGTAGCAGAACACTATTGGCTCTTGAGTACTGAATTTGCATCCTGCTATGCTAGTATCTTCTTCACGGAGTATTTTGGTACTTCCAAGTAAAGTATCACATCATCTGCAAATAGTGACAATGTCACTTCTTCTTTACCTATTCATATACATTTTATTTCTCCCTCTTGTCTAATGGATGCAGCAATCATGTTTTGATGATTTCCTTTTTGATGTATTCCATTTTCCAGGGTTTTGTTGAGGATTTTTGCATCTATGTTCGTGAGGGATATTGGCCTGTGCTTCTCTTTTTTGGTTGTGTCTTTCCCTGGAGTTGGAATAACTGTAATACTTGCCTTCAGAAATTATTTTGGGAGGACTGCTTCCTTTTGCATTTCATTGAAGAGGTTGAGGAGTGTAGGGATTATGTCTTGTATAAATTTCTTGCAGAAGTCAGCTGTGAATCCATCAGGACCTGGACATTTCTTTGTCGGCAGTCTTGTTTATTACATTTCATATCTTCTTGGATGTTATTGGCTTACTGAGAGTTGTTATATCTTCTTGATTCAGTTTTGGTAATTTGTAGCTTTCAAGGATTCTGTCCATTTCTTATGTGTCTTCTATCCTGTGAGCACAAAGATTCTTAAAGTAGCTATTGATAATCTTCTGAATTTCCACTGGGTCTCTGATGATTGCACCCTTTTCATTCCTTATTGCTTGTGTTTGATTTTTTTCTTTCCTCTTCTTGACGAGGTTATCTAGGGGCTTATCGATTTCATTCAGTCTTCAAAGAACCAACTTTTTGATTTGTGGATTCTTTAAAGTGTTTTCTTCATCTCAGTTGAATTGATTTCTGCTCTAATCTTTATGATTTCTTCCCATCTTTCAGCTTCAGGTTTAGTTTGTTCCTCCTTTTATAGATATTGGATGTGCAACATGAGAGTGTTTATTTCTGCCCATTCTGTTTTCCTAATATGTGAATTCACAACAATTATTTTCCCTCTGAGAACTGCTTTCATTGCATACCATAAATTCTTTTAAGTTGTAGTTGTATTTTCATTGAATTGTAGATATTGTTGAATTTTGTGTTTAATTTAATCTGTGACCCATTGATTGCTGAGTATAGTGTTCTTTAATTTCCATGTATTTAGAATGTTTTTCTGCTTTCTTTTCTCATTTATTTCCAGTTTCATTTCACTGCAGTCAGATAATATGCATGGGATAATTCAGGTTTTCTTGCACATACTTAAACATGACCTATGGACTACTATGTGGTCTAATTTAGAAAATGATCTGTGTGCAGCTGAAAAAATGTGAATTCACCTGTGTTTGGATGAAACTTTCTGTATATGTCCACCAGATTCATTTGGTCCAAGCTCTGGTTCACTTCAGCTATTTCTTTGCTATATTTTTGTCTGATTGACCTATCTTTTTGAGAGAAGGGTCTCCTGTTAACATTGTTGCGTTGGATATTAGATTTTTCATGTCCATTAAGATTTGTCTTACATAGTTGGGTGCTCCTGTGTTTGGTGCATAGATATTTATGAATGTTAACATTTCCTCTTGAATTTTTCCTCTAATAAATATATAGTGGCCTTCTTTATTCTGTCTGTTCCTTCTTGGTTTAAGGCTGAGGCAGTCTCAAAACAGAATTGCTACTTCTGCTTTTTTCTGAGGTGCTGGGGCATGTAGCATTTTTTTGCATCCTTTGACTTTGAGTCTACGAATGTCTTTTTGAGTTAAGTGTGTTTCTTGTATACAACATATTGTTGGATTTTGTTTCCTAATCCCCTGTGCCAGTCTATTTCTCTTAATTAGTGAATTGAGTCCATTTGCATTGATGGTTATAATTGAAATGTGTTGACTTATTATTGTCATTTACCTTCTCTTGTTTACTCCTTTTTATCCTGTGTTTAATTGTTTGCCCTGTTTAGTGGGTTCCTTATGTTCCCTTTCGTGTATTTCGTTTCATTGTGGTCTCTCTATAGAACATCTTTCAGTAGTCTGTATAGGTAAGGATTTGTCATAATGAAATTCTTTAGTTTTTCTTTTTCGTGGAAGTATTTCGCTTCTCCATCAAACTTCAAAAAGAGTTTTGCAGGGTATAATAGTCTGGGCTAGAATTTGTTTTCGTGTAAGACTTGAAGAACTCTGCTCCATGCTCTCCTTGCCTTCATGGTTTGTGTGGAAAAGTCGGCTGCACTTCTGATGGGTTTTTCTTTGAATGTGATCTGCTTCTTTTCTCTAACAGCATTCAATAAATTATTCTTGTGCTGGATTTCTGGGATTTTGAATATTTTATGTCGCAGTGTGTTTTTAGTTGGTCTGAGGTAATTTGGTGTTCTGTATGCTTCAGTTACCTGAATGCTGAATTGTTTCCCCATATTGGGGAAGTTTTCTGCAATTACTTCTGCCTATATTCTTTTTATATCATTTGTATTGACTCCTTCATTCTCTTTAATGCCAGTAAATCTCACCTTGTTCATCCTGGCATCATCTTGCATGTGATGGATTATTTTTTCTTGCATTCTCATTGTTTTCAAGAGATCCTTTCTCACCTTTTCAGTAGCTCTGCCAGTGTCTTCAAAATCTGAAGCTCTGTCTTCACTCTCACTCAAACAGTTTTGTAGAATCATGATTGAGATTTTAAGTTCTTTTATATCTCTTTCACTCTCTGTCATGCACTTTATATCTTTCCTGTTTTTCTCATTCCAGGAATCCATCATATTTCTTATCTCCTCTCTTATTTCATCCATGTCTTCTTTAGAGGTAACTATTAATTCTTTTACTGCAGAGATTCTTCCAAATTGGTTTTCTTCTATATATTTCCAAATTGATTCTCTACTTCAGATACTATGATTTCAAAGATTTCTTTTTTATTTCAGAAATAATTTCTGCTGTATGTTTCTCTTTACCTTTCTACTGTTATTTCTTTGCTTACATCACTTTTAATTCATAGGTTTCCACTAGAATAGTGTTCTCTGCACTTGTTCTGAGTGAGTATTTGGCTTCCCATGTACGTTTCTGGATTTGATTCATTACTTCAGATGCAACGTAATTAAAAAATTCTTTTTTTTTTATTTCAGGCATTAATTCTGTTCTGAGTTCATCTATACCTTTCTGCTGTTGTTTCTTTGCTTCTGCTTCTATTAATTCATTCCTATCAGCTGAGCTACTGCACTTATTGATGGGCTTGAGGCCTGAGATTGCCTTTTGCCCCTTGTCTTTGTCATTTTGTATAGCACTGATCTAACCTGTGGTGTAGAGTTTTGGTGCAGTTACAACCTTAGCGTGTAATGAGATTCGTGTGCCTGTCTACTAACTTTGATATTATCTAGTTATTTAAGGCCTGGATCTACCTGTTGTGTTCATTTCCTTTTATCTGCAGCTCTTCTGGTACAACTGTGAGCCTGTTGCTCCCCTATGTTGTGTCCCTGGCCCAGGCAGCACCAGGGAGTGCAAAAGCTCTCCCACACATTCACTCGGCTGAACGTGGGTGGATCAGGATCCAGAAGAGTCACAAAACTTCTCACTCGCTTGGCAAGCTTGGGAGCAGGTTCTCCGGGGAGCTTCAGGGTGGGCCAGGCTAGGGTGCATTGCCTAGAGAATCTCAGAAAGTCTCACTGGGTCAGACGTCTTGGGGGCAGGGCTTCAGATGTTGGTGGCCACCAGAGGTGCACCAGGAAGCTGATAGTTCTCCCACGCACTCTGTCATTTAAATATTGTACCCACATGAATTCAGTAAAATATTCCAATGTAGTCCAGTGGTCCATAACAGTATTGTGTTTTCTGTAAGATTTGCAATTGCAGAAATTGTTGACTTGAGCATTTTATGGCTCAGCATATTAATATGGCTTTACTCTTTATACTTTCGTTTTATACTTTTCTGCTTAATGGTTAAGACTAATATGAAAAGAAATGTGCCTTTCATATCTGATAATGTCAGTCAATTCCCCTAGGATTTATCCTAAAAGCCAGTACTCCACTTTGTAGATTCTGTGTCAGTATTATTCATTTGGATGAGTCACAGCCATTGCTTGACCAATTTTCTCTGTGTGAAAACCTGAGAGAACATTTTCTATCAGTTTGCCTTTCCTTAGGGACACACTACATCACTGATCACTTTCCTGTCTCCCCATAATCTCCTCGATGGGAAAATTTGGGATACAACTGAGTTACATGATATTACAGTATAGGTTCGCATATGTCCTCAGTCGTCACTGACCTTGAAAGGCTAGGACCAAAATGTTGGCTGTCCTTGCAGACCTTCTTTTTCTCTCAATTTTCATCTGCAAACTTAGGTTGTTAACCTTCCAGAAGAGGGGCTTTTTATTATTATCGTACAACATAGGCAGATGAACTTAATCTCACTGTTGTCTAAATAGCAAACATCTTTGGCATAGCACAGAGCAGGTATTTTCCATCAAGTATTGATATGTTATTTTTTAAGTCCTTACATAATATGAAGAAAAAAAAATTTAAAAATAGGTAACCAAGCATTCTTAAAAGGTAAAAGACTTACGCTGCCTGAAGTGAAACCAGAGTATAACCAAGCATTTAATAAGTGCTCATCAGGTGTTCCTTTCCTAGTGCCATAGATTGTACTTTGGACTGTTAGTTAATTACCTAATGGAGATAAAATAGCTCATTCCTTAAAACTTATGATTAAATGGCCGTTTTAGAGAGAGAATTTCATGGTTCTGTGTGACTTCTGATTAATGAATGTCTCAACATCTGTGCCCTTTTACCATTTAGACATAACTGTGAAGTAGCTCTATATACATACATATATATATATATATATATATATATATGTATATATAATCTTTTTTTTTTTTTTGCAGAACCGGGGATTGAACTCAGGCCCTTGCACTTGCCAGGGAAGTGAGCCACTGAACCATCTCCCCAGCCTCTATATACTTTTAAAAGGTCAATATTCAATAAATCACAGAAGTTAGCAGCTATTTTGGAAAACTAGAGAGAAACTGAAAGCACATTTACTTAATGTATAATCTGTGTGTTCCTGGTGCAACCATTGTCCATGCACAGGGGTTGGGTTAGGTTGTTTAGTCATTTAGCTTTAGTAGTAAGGAGCAATTGGGGGGACAATTTCCTTCCTGAAAGGCTTCTAAAATACAGGTGGCTGCTTCTTAAAAGAAGCCTGGTGCATGAAAACCCAACCTACAAACTGGAGAACTCAGGAAGTGACTAATGACAAAATAAGCTATTTTTCCCTTTCAAATGTAGTAGCATACTTCCCCATTGTTGTTGAAACTATGTAAGAAGAGGCACAGTTGTGGCAAGTACAGGAATCTACCTAAGAGAAATCTCTTCTGCACCTCTCTTAGTTATACTTGTTCCTTTGGAGAGACAAGGATTGAAAACTTCTAGTTGTTTTGAGTATCCAGTGAGATAATGTGTGGGCAATATGTCCAAGAGTGACTCACATATGATGTTTATTCCATCAAATATTTTCTTTATCTTGGTCTTGACCATCCAGCAGAAAAGTATAAAAACAAGGTATAAAAAGTAAAAACACTAAAATGCTGAGCTGTGAAAGGCTCAAGTCAAAAATTTCTGACATTCCCAGTCTTACGGATAACCCACTACTATTATGGACTACTGGACTGTATTGGATTATTTTGCTGAATTCATGCACCTTCAAAATATATATGGCAATGGAATACCCACTTCTGACAAAACTAAACAACTAAAGGGGATACAAATGAAGGACCATTTTGTATCTGTATATAAAAAATAGTTAGGATAGATATACAGCTATTTTCTCTTTACTGAATGAGAGGAATGATTTGTACTAATAGTGTTTGTACAGGCTATCATGTCTGCATCTTGTACTATGAATAACCACTACAAAGACAACAATATGCAATGTATTAATTATTCAAACTTTCCTATTAATCAGTTTGGAAATTGTCTCATTGTTACTTGTTTCTCAATAAAATTAAGAAAAAAATAAAAAATAAGTGCTCATCAGTGTGTTGAATGAGGTTATGGGAAGAGTAAGTATATAAAATTGCTCATACCCTTAAACATATAAACTCATTGTGATCACAGGCATGTGATGAAGTTCTCTACCTGTATCAAGGAGTAAACTATTAAGTGGCTAGGCAGGTGGTACAAATTATATATTCTGAAGGACTTCATTGATCCTTCATAATCTTTTTACCAGTCAAGGACTAATACTGAGGAGAGAAGGAATGTGATATGGATGGTTTCTTCTATAACAAAAACCAAAATTATAAATGAAGATAAAGAGTAGAAAATACAAAGATTTTTCACAAACAGGGAGGGAGCATACAATAAGAGGCACAGAGAAAAAGTGGAGGAAAATGAGTTGAGAAAAGGAATTAAGATGTACGTGTACCAATTCCATAAAATAATGTAAACATTATGTACTACAATGTACCAATAAGAAATAAATTGTGAAAAAATGGAGAATTTCAAAGATTTCTTATTTCAAAATATTGTATTTATTAATTAGAATGTTAATAACAGCAACATCTGTGAGAAATATTTCTGATTCCAATTATTTCAAGAACTAACTAAAAGAATTTTAGATAAGTGGATTTATCAAGTGGTACTAAGTTCCAATTACAGAAGGATCAAGAAGCTCTGGAGTGGTAGTACAGAGCAGAGTGTGACAACACATAACAGTATTTCACTGTGCATTTCAGAAAGCAAAAGAAGGAATTTTGAAGGTTTTTGCCATAAAATTTATATATGTTTGAGGATACAAATATATTTATCTGCATTTAAACATTAGGCATGGCATGAACATATTAACATTACATGGTGCCCCATTAGTATGTACAATGTTTTTGTGTATCAGAAATAAAAGATCTAAGCTAATTTTGTCAGCTACTTTGGGTTTTATATTGTCCAATATAGCCAAGGTTTGGCAAGATGATTTCTGTGGTCATTGTGAGGAACAATACATTCAATCTAGGATTCATTGATTACTTCCATGATATGATGAATTATGCATTAAAGAGAACAACTTATTTTCATTTAAAATATTGTAATTTTCATCTCTTTTATTTTTATTATTTCTTTTGGCATGGCCAGAGATTGAACTCAGGTCCTTGTGCTTGCTAGGGAAGTGTTTATTCCACTGAGCCAGCTCCCTAGCCCCTGCAATTTTTTTCTATTTGTCTTTTACATTGAGTTTTATTTATGTGGTTTACTTTTCAAGAGTCCCAAAAAAGTTCGTCAAAGGTGCCATCTTAGTTAAATAAATATGTGAAATGGACTATGTGTTTAAAACTTGGGATTGAATTGTTTGAATTGTTTTAGTTCAATGGTAGACTTCTTGCTTAGTACACATCAGGCCATAAAATTTATCCTCAGTGATGCAAAAGAAAAGTAATCTAAGGCTTAGTATAAATTATCATTAGAATTTCTGTCTTTGCTTTGGTGTTTCTGAGTTCTAGCCTCATAGTGACTGCATGAGCATGAATCCACTGTGCCAAGGTACTTCAAATTTAAATTCATGTATGTGGACTTCTAAATGAAATATTTTAATTTTGCCATTTGTTTTAATCCACAACGGGTTTACCCACTCTTATTCAAGCAAAGCATTAGAGAATGTGTGTGTGTCTCTGTGTGTGTGTGTGTGTGTGTGTGTGTGTGTGTGTGTGCTAAAATCAGTTCACCATTGGTGTTTTAACATCTCTTCTTTACAATATATGCTCCATTATTCAGGATATAATTATAATTTAGTGTTTTGACTTGCTACATTTTTGTCAATTCACAAAGTTCAGGATAAAATCTTTCTATCCTCAACAGACACTTCATCAGCTAGACAAGAAACATAAGTCAGGTATGTGGCTAAAATTATTACAGTCCACTGCACTTTTTCATACTTGTATATCTATTCATGGATAAATTATTGTGAAACACATTTCATTTAAAATTCTTAGATATGCAATATTGCTATGTGTAACTCTAAGTAATTTTAAAAACCATACACAGTATAAATTCTGTAGCTGGAAACTTGTTCATAGACACTTTGTTGGGAAGGATTATTCCTTCCAGGTTCCTTTTCCTTCTTGATTCCCAATTCATTAGTTTTACCTAAGTAAAACAAACTGATCATAATTTGTTTGTTTCTCAACCTTTAAAAGCTAATCTATGCTCAGAAGAATACAAATCAACACAAGTTATTAAAGCAATTACCAAGTCCCAATAACTACTTCTGACATTCATAACATATGTGATCTCATGGGAAAAATATACTGAAAACATATAGTGAAGCTAAATAAAGTAAAATATGCTTGAAATATTACTTCAAGTTTCCTTGATGTTATTGGAAGACAGGGGGATCCAGTTTTGTTCTTTACTGCAAAAAGATCTATCTTTCCAGGTAACAGTCTGTCCTAGTTCGTCTTAAGCCTTCTATTGCTGGGAGGAAAGCACATTGCATTTCTGGGACTCTGTGTGCAGTAGCATTTG
This sequence comes from Ctenomys sociabilis, assembly GCA_004027165.1. Classification (NCBI taxonomy): domain Eukaryota; kingdom Metazoa; phylum Chordata; class Mammalia; order Rodentia; family Ctenomyidae; genus Ctenomys; species Ctenomys sociabilis. Next base: position 11,978 of record PVKA01051316.1, read on the forward strand.
CAAGAACTGTCACTTGGAATATCCTTTAGGGAACATCTAACAAGAGCTTCATGCTGTCATAAGTTGAGTTATTTCGAATATAAATCTTCATGACATTGTGTTTTCTCCAAAGCCTGCCTGAAACAACCTAAAATCTTTTTTTTTTATTTTTTTTATCTTTTTTTTCCCATTTATTTTTATTTTATTAAAATACAAATGTCAATCAGACAGTTTCAAGACACCTTAACCATACAGAGTCGATGAATTAATACATTGCAAACTGTTTTCATAACGTTTTGGTA
>PVKA01051317.1:0-12246 GCA_004027165.1 Ctenomys sociabilis
AAAAAAAAAAAAAAAAAAAAAAAAAAAAAAAAAAAAAAAAAAAAAAAAAAAAAAAAAAAAAAAAAAAAAAAAAAAAAAAAAAAAAAGAAAAAATAACAATGAATCTATATAACACAAATTCTAGTGTCATCTGCTGTCTTAATAACATCAACAGTAAGCATTTATTGATCTCATATACTAACTTGTGAAAGTTACTACAAATTAAGATATTCCTTATGGTATTCTGGTACCACATAATTTGCCTGCGTTTAGGCTCCTGAAAGACAGTGTACAGCAATGTATGGTCATCTCTTTTTTCTGGTCAAAGAATAGCTACTGCCTAGCTCAGCCTTGTGCCTGTTAACCTGAAATCAGTGCGGAGCCTTTCGCAGCAGTGTCTATCACTGTGCTTTTCTAGATACTGGCGTGCACACAGAGCCTACAGCTCTGAGGCTGCAGGAACTAGGCAGGCACTGCCTTAAGGAGGTGAGGGGGTGCATTTACAGAAAGGGGACAGAAAGAGAAGCAAGAGCAGAGGTGAGGGGGTGCATTTACAGAAAGGGGACAGAAAGAGAAACAAGAACATATTATTCACCAGGTGGGCACTCGAGGGCATTCTTCCCTGCCAAGTGTCCTTGACTCAGGGATAAAAGTCAAGTTCTGTCAGGGTCATCGCAGCAATATAAGAGGAAACTTGTTCTTTTTTTGAACCAGGGATTGAACTCAGGACCTTGTGCTTGCCAGAAAGGCATTTATGCCACTGAGCTATCTTCCCAGCCTTATAGTAAGAAGCTAAACAGGACTCTTCCCACAGCCAAAGCTCTGGGAATCAGTACTTTTCATTTCTAGTTAGCACTTGTAGCATTAATAGCTGGGAGGTTTTCCAGCAGTGGAAATCATCTTTGCAAAAGCCTTCTTCAAAAATGAAAGTCTGAATTGCCCTGAAGTGAAAAATTTCTCACACAGGAAACGCCAATCCATGATGGCTATCTCAGCAAAATCATTTAAGGAAAAAAAAAAAAGTAAGATATAATACACACTCTACCTATAAAATACTTTTTTTTTTTTTTTTTTTTTTTTTTTTTTCTTTTTGAGACAGGGTCTCACTATACAGTTCAGGCTGGCCTTAAGCTCACTTTGTAGCTCAGGCTGGTCTCGAACTCACAACAATCCTCCTGCCTCAGCCTCTCCCGAGTGCTGGGATTACAGGCATGTGCCACCCACGCCTGGCTAAAATACTCTTTTAAAAAGAGATGACTATTAGTTCTCTTTATGAGACCTGCCTGGGTTACTCTAACAGCACAATAGTAGGAAAGTGAGTGTCACTGAAGAACTTAGACACAAATTCTTTGGGGGCTGGGGATGTAGTTCAATGTAAAAATGCTTTCCTAGACATACAAGGCACTCAATTTGATGCCACACACACATACACAGGTTTTTAAAAACCTAGACAACGGTTCTTTAGTGCATCAATTATAAAGTTATGTAAAAAAGATAATACTGTCATGATTAAATGAGATTTATCCCAGGAATATAGTGTGTTTAATAATCAAAATTCATTCAGTGTAATTATTTTAACAAAAATCATTATGCTCACATCAGTAAATACACAGTAATTTAGTGTTCTTTCATATTTCATATTTCAGCAGCCTGGAATTAGAAGTGCACTTTCTCAATTTGATAAAGGTACTTTTGAGAAACTTACAGATTAATAGTAAATACTCAATGAAGAAAGACCAAGTGATTGTCTTCCTAAGTTCTGGAGAAAAAACAAGGAGCATTTTTATTGAAAATACTTGAAAGTCTTACAGCAGAAAAAGAAGTGGATTCCAATGAGAAAGGAAAAACTTTCGAGTGACAAAGTTGTTTAGAAAGAGAATCCCAAAACATTTACAAAATGCAGTGAGAATAAGTGATTTTAATAAGATTACAGGAAACAAGATCAGTATTCAAAAATTCAGTAGTTTTTCTGTAAACTATTAATGGACCATTGAAAAATGAAATAAATTTATGAGAAATTTTTCATTTAAAGCAGCAGTTTCTTAGAACAAAATAAAAGGGAAAAATCAATAAATTAGACTATTTAAACATGCTTTCCACAAGACATGGCTAGACAAATGAAGAAACTAACAACTGGAAAAAAATGATTTATCATATATCTATATGGAAAAGACTCATCCAGAATAGACAGCTCTCATGCAACTAGTATTTTGACAAATAATTTAAAATGCTGAAGACTTTTTAGGTAGGATTATTTTTATTAATTTTATTGAGAAAAAAATTGCAATGAGATAGCTTCAAAACAGGTTGGTAGGAGAGTTACAACAATTAATACACTGCATATTGTTGTCTTTGTAGTAATCATTCATAGCACAAGATGCAGACATGATATCCTGTCCAAACACTATTCATACAAATCTTTCTTCTTAAGAGAAAGTAGCTATATATCTATCTATTTTGTATATACAGATACAAAATTCTTACTGAATTAAGAGAAAGTAACTATATATCTATCCTATTTTGTGTATACAAAATGGTCTTTCATTTTTATCACCTTTTTTTCTTTAATTTTTGTCAGAGATGGGTATTCCACTGCCATCTAACTATTGTTAGGTGCATGAATTCAGCAAAATATTCCAATATAGTCCAGTAATCCACAATAGTATCCACAGGACTGGCAATGTCCAAATCTAATGACTTGAGCCTTCTGTAGCTCGATGCTGAGTATTATTAGCCACCAAGAAAACTGAAATTAATGAGCTACTGATAACGCACCCAATAGAATGACTAAAAGGACCAACACTCCAGGAATGCGGGGGTAGTTCAACATGAGAAAATCAATGTAATATTGGTAGAACAGCAGGGAAAACTACATGATTATCTTAATGGATATAGAAAAGACCATGTGACAAAACTCCTGATAAACTTATTAAACTAGGAATGTAAACGTCCTTCAGTGTGGTAAAGGGCAATTATGAAAAGCAGTTAATACAATGGAGAAACAATGTTTTTAGGTAAAGGAGTTCAAGGGTAATGCTTTATATCATTGCAGGTCAACCTTCTACTGGAGGTTATAATTGCAGCAATCAGATAAGGAAAACAAAAGGCACCCAGATTAAAAAGGAAGTAGAACTTCACAACAACAAGTTGCTATATATCAAGACATTGGGAGAATCCACAATAAAGCAAAACAACATAGCACAGGCTTTAAGGCCACTACAAACATTCAGTTTTATATGTACACTAGCAACAAAGAATCTAAAAATGAAATCATATTAATCCTTTCTAGCTTGGTGCAGTGGCATGTGCCTGTCATCCAAGCTACTGAAGAGGCTGATGCAGGAGGAATGCAAGGTTAAGGCTAGCCTGGGTGACTTAGCAAGATCTTGTCTCAAACTCTGTGTGTGTATGTGTCTGTGTCTGTGTGCCTGTGTCTGTGTCTGCATGCGTGCTTTCCTCTAGGAAATTAAAAGTTCCAAAAAAGTATGTTAAAGGCTAGGGGTAGAGCTGCCCATATTCTAGAGGGTTCACCAAGCATGTACCAGTTTAATCCCCACTAGTACTACAAAAAATAAAGAAAAACCTCCATTTTTATAAATGGAAAACTGGTCCATGTTCATGTATGGGAGACAGTATTGTCAAGATAACAAAACTATACAAAGCAACCTACATAGTCTACCAAAACTGCAACCATTATTTGTGTGTTTGTTTTTTGAAATGTCAGTTACCCAGTTTATATGATATTTCAGGGGGGCCCGAGTAGCCAAAACAATCTCAAAAAAGAAAAGCAAATTTGGAGGGCCCATATTTTCCAATTTAAAAACTTACAATATTACAATAATCAAATCAGTGTCTTACTGCCATAAAGACAAATGATAGAATATAATTCAGGATGCAGAGGAGGAAAATCTTTGCCCAAGTTATTTTTATTTATTTATTTTGGCACCAGAAATCAAACTCATGACTTTGCACTTGCCAAGCAGAAGCTTGTGCCACTGAGCTATATCCCTGGATTTCCAACTTATTTTTGACAAGGGTACTGGCTCCATTCAATGAGGAAAAGCATATTGCCCTCAATAGATGGTGTTGAGTCAGCAGGTTTCCCATGTGAATGAAGGAAGTTGATCCCCTGCTTCACACCACATACAAAAAATTGAAAAAATGAATCTACAACTAGATGACTTTAGCCCATAAAACTCCAAAATGTAGGGATAAATCTCCATAACTTAATTTGTCAATATATACTTAGAGTTTAATGTTTACATAAAATAGGGGCTGGGGAGATGGCTCTGTAAAGTAAGCGCTTGCCTGGCAAGCTCAAGGGCCTGAGTTCAATCCCTGGTTCCACCAAAAGACAAAACAAACAAAAAAAAAACTTGTACCTTAGAATACATAAAATACTTCTAAAAACCCAATTTAAAATTGAGCAAAACACTGAAACAGTTCTTCAAGAAGACATGCAAATGGACAATAAATGATAACCAAAACTCAACATCATACATTGATCATTAGGGAAATAAGTCAAAACAACAGTGAGATTAAAGAATGATTTATGCTACAACATGGATAAGTCGTGAAAACATGCTATATGAAATCAGATACAAAAGAACAAATGTATGATTACAAATTATGAGCTATCTAAGGAAAATTCAAAGAGAAAGTAAATGAGATTATGGGATGGGGTAAAATGATAAATTATTACTTATTTATTTCATTGTTTTTATTTGGGGTGGTGAAAAGTTTAGGAATTATATTGGTGATGGTTGCCCAACATTGAATTGCTTAAAGCTTCTGAATTATATGCTTTAAGATGGTTAAGATGAGTGTAGTGCATCACCTGTAAATAACACCACTTGTGAGGAGAGGCTCAGGCAGAAAGGTGGTTCAAGTCCTTCCTGAGCAAGTCAGTAAGGTACTATCTCAAAAGAAAATACAAAGGAGCTGCATACATAGTACAATAGTAAAGTATCCCAGTACTATAAAAAAAGTTTAATTTTTATGACATATATGTTAACGCACACTACCAGATGTTATGATGATGTTCAACAGTCAAAGTCTCCTCCCCAACTATATAGGAACATGAAATGGTACAATATTTGGAACAGAGTTTGGCCATTTGTTGTTAGGTATGCCAACTACTGTTTGACTCAGCAATTCCACACCAAGGTTTTTTAGAGAAATGAAAATGGATTCACACAGGAGTATCACACAGACCTCAACAATAGTTTCATTCATGACAGCCAAGAATGGAGACACTACCATGGCCACCACCAATACAAAAGAATATTATTCAACCATAAAAAGAGAGCAAACTGGTTATACAAGTGACATCCATGAATCTCAGAATAATTAGGTGAAAAGATGGAACCAAGAGTACATACCACTTCGGGGCCAGGGAGATGGCTTAGGAATATAAGAGCTTCCCTGGCAAGCGCAAGGGCCTGAGTTCAATCCTCAGTTCCGCCAAAAAAAAGGGTACACACCACTTGTATTTCAAGCTTTAGAAAATGCCACTTATCTGTAGTGGCAGAGGCAAACCAGTGGTTCCTTGAGGGGTCAAGGATGGAGGATGGAGTGTGAGGGGCACAAAACATCTGGGGGTTGGCAAAAACATGCATCTTGATTGTGCTGTTAATTTCATGCCTCCGCATCTTGCAAAGCACTTTAAGTGGAAGCCATTATGCATACAAATTGTGCCTCAATAAGTCAGGTGCATGGCATGTCAAAATAACTCAAGGGGCCGAAAAAACCCCTTCTGACCATCAGAATACCTTGATCCCTTTCCCTGTTGTTAATTGGGTTAGAAAAAATTTGTTTGGGTGGCCTCCAAGGTCCACCCCTCATTTGTGCAAGACCAAACTACTTACTTACCTAACTACTAATACTGTTGTGATGACCTCAGTAGTTCAAAATGCCTTGATTTCTGTTCACCACTTTTAGATCCCTCAGCTTCCTCTGGAGACTTGAGCTGGTGGCCTAAAGCTTTTTTTCTCCTTGATGCAGCATTAAATTCCAAATGCAATCTAATTATAGATATGTACAGACAGCCTAATCTCCCTCTGGCCAGAGCAGCTGATCAAGAGTGACTTTTCATGATTATATTGCTTTTCTTAATTGCCTCGGATCAAAGGTCAGGAAGGAGCTATGCACTTAGGGAGAGAAAGTGGCTGACATCACTCATGGATGATGACAGCCTGTATATAAGTGGATGTTTCTTATTTTCAGAGTACAAATTAGTGGTTAACAAGATCTGTAAAAACTAAGAAAAAAAATATCTTTGCTTAAGCTTCTGATCTGGGTAGGATTATGGTCACCAAAAGTGATGATAAATGTAAGTAATTGCTTCTTTTTTTCTATTTCACTTTTTCCTTGATTGCAAAACTGAATTATTGGGAGAGGAACAGGAGCCCCGTCAACCCTGGAGAGGAGGCTTTCAGGATGTGGGGAGTTTTGATGATGCAGAAGAGCCAAAGAAGGAATCCTGAGATTGGAGTCTTCGGGATGCCTGAAATCATGTTAGCTGTTCATGTTAGCCCTATCCTTCCCTGGCAAGCACAAGGGTTTGAGTTCAATCCCTTCAATTTCCCTCCTGTGCATCAGTTTCCTTATCAACACTTTTTTGTATCTTTGAGACAGGGTCTCACTATGCTACAGGCTGGCCTTGAACTCAGTTCATCTCTCAGGCTGGTCTCGGAATTTGCAACAATTGTCCTGCCTCAGCCTCTCAAGTGCTGCGATTACAGACATGTGCCACTACACCTAGTTGTATAATGTCTAAGATAACATCAAACTTTAAAGTCCTCTTAACTCCTCAAACATCTAAAAGTTTTCTACTTTCTCTTCCTGAGAAAAGACCACTTGGATGTCTGTATTTAGTGATGCTGGATTAGGTTGTGGGGCAGATCTTTGAAGCTGGACTTGGAGGTAAGAAGGAGAATCTACCAGCTGACCCAGACTTTGAAGCACCCATGGTACCCTCTGCTAATAGAACCTGCCAGATAGTTCCTTCACCATAAGGCCTGGTGTCTTCTGTGACACTGCCCTGTAATCCCAGCTGCAGTTGGTTAGATGGAGGGATTGTGTTTTAGCTGACCTACTCCTTAAAATGTGAATGTAAGGAAGAAGAGTAACATGCATGACAGCAAGTGCTTTTTTTTTTTTTTTTTTTTTTTTTTTTTTTTTTTTTTTTTTTTTTTTTTTATTTATTTTGTCTTTTTTGAGACAGGGTCTCACTATGCAGTCCAGGCTGGCCTTAAGCTCACTTTGTAGCTCAGGCTGGTCTCGAACTCACAACAATCCTCCTGCCTCAGCCTCCCAAGTGCTGGGATTACAGGCATGCGCCACCATGCCCGGCTGACAGCAAGTTCTTGGGGAAGGTTTTACCTCCACAGCAACATAGAATCAGGGGTTTTAGTAGTATCTGCCCAAGTAAGTAACTTCTGACATAATTTAATTTGGGGAAATAATCTGCATCTAGTCCTAGCAAGAGAGTTTTAGCAGGAGTCAGGGGAAAAGAGTAAGAGTTCAGGGACAGCATAACCCCTGCTACAGAGAATGAAAAAGTCTTACAGACATCAAGATAGCACTCAAACAACATCCAGTTCCAGAAAGCTGGGTGCTGGGAGGATATTTGTTATTACATGTGCTCCTTACACAAAGTGATCTGGGGTTTCAGTGGCTTAAGTTGTTGGGTCACTGGACCCAACAACAGAGAAATGAAAGATTTTCCACTTCTAATTTGGAAGCTTAAAATACCTATAGGGGGCTGGATGTGTAGTCTGTTGTGCTTAAGGACCTGGGTTCTGTCCTGGTATAAAAGGAAAGAGGGAGAGAGGGGGAAAAAAGGAGGGGGCTGGAAGGAAGGAAGGTAGGAGAGAAAAGGAAGAAAAAGAACAACCAATAGTTTCTCCTGGGCTTGGCAATGCATTCCCCTCCTTCTCTCTTGTTACCTAGAACTTCATACTTTTGACCCTTGCACCTCTGGGTTTTACCTGTGGAAAAAAAAGCAACAGAAATGATCTTCGTCTGCCAGCCACAGGCCCAGGGACAGTGAGTATGCAGTGTTCTGGATGTGGGGGAGCTGCTTGAGGGAATCCTGGTAGGAAGATCTGGCTCCTGGCACTCAGTGCCTAGGGTTGTCAGAGGAAACACAAGACATCCAGTGCGGCACGGGAGTGTGCGACTTGTACACCGTGGTGCAGATGTGAAGTCCAGGGAACAGAGGGTCACTGGACCCAAGCTGCACAGAAGATCCATTGCTTGGAGCTCCAGAGAGCAGCTTCTGGCTCCTCTTGCTGGAGTCCACAAGCACCCCTGGGCCAGTGGCGCAGCTCTGAGGACAGCACTCTGCGAGGGGGCAGGTAGTCGTCAGAAGCCACTGGTGCGCGTGGTTCTCACAGCTCTGTGGAATTTAAACCGTACTTAATCTTTGCCAATAGTGAAAATTTAATCAGCTTAGAATGTAATGCAAGTAAATAAATAAGGTCCTCTACCTGAAATAAAAATCTTGCAAATGTGCTTCTGTAGTTGCAGTCACACTCCTTGGCCCACGTTCACAGAATTACGCTATTTGCTCCTGGTTTTCAGAGAGCATCGGCTAAAACACAACTCTGAGATGGGGCTTATCATTCTCACCTTGTTATACCTCTTAGATCATCTTATTTTTATTTAGGCCTTGTTCCAGATACGTGGTTTCTGGCTGCATCTACCCAGCTGACACCAAATTGCACTGTAAAAAATTATGGCTTTTTATTTCAGCACGTTATGAGGCATGGCTTTCTATCTTCACTGCTTTTCGCAAACGAGTAAGACTGTCCACGCTTTTGTTTTCATTGCGTGAGACAAGCTCCTCTGGTTAAGAGCTTTGGTTTTTCTCTGACCTTCTTTTCAGTATAGCAAGTCCTATTTGGTGTTAAAACCATTCCTCATGTATAAAAGTGCATTAGTAGTAGCAGTAGCCAAGCCCCATCTGGTCCTTTCCCTTCTGCAGGGAATGATAAATTGGCAAGGGCAGGAGGGGGAGGAGCAGACAATGTGCTCTCTGCAGCTGCAGCCCTGTGAGCAAGTGACCCAGGGCTCTGATGGGTGTGCAAGTGACACAGAGCTCTGGAGTCACCTGGGAAGTGACCTTCCTTCCCTAGAGCTCTGTGGCCACTTCCGGAAGGAAGAGATTTTAATGTGGGACACAGCCCATTTCATATTTGCTGGCAGTTCCACACAGCATCCTGGATTTGTCAGAGGGAAGTATGATGCAAGATAACAGAATATTAGAAATCGCACATATTGATGAGTGTGTGTGTATATATATTTTTTCTTTTTGATAGACAGGGAACAAACACTTAAGGAATTAATTTACATAATAACACAAATGGAAAAAGCAGAATGATAAAAACAAAAATTCCAAAATGGGACAGGCCAGATAGCTCAGCAGACTAAAGTGCTTGCTTAGGCAAAGCGCAGCGGCCGGGGTTCCATCTGTGTTGTGAGGTGCAGGCCCCATTCCCTGGGCGATTGAGATGGTGTGGTGGCACAGGCCTGTAATCCTAGCGCTTGGGAGGCTGAAAACAGAAGAATCACTATGAGTCTGATCTACGTAGTGAAACCCTACCCTGTACTACATACATTAAAAAAAAAAAAAAAAAAAAATCCAAAATGGAGCCCTGAGAGAGGGTAGGGTCTGGAAGGAGAGGGGAGCTCCCTTCAGCAGAGTAGACTTTTCCTGAGGCCTACATCTCCTTCCCCAATCCCCAGAGGGAGATGTAGGAACCTCCAGGGTAGCCCTCGGTTCCTGCTGAGCTGCTCTCTCTTCCCTGAGAGTGGACAGCTCAGCCGGTGACCACTGCTATCTGTATTTGCTGAGGAACAAGATGCCCTGCCTTGTGTTCTTGCCTATACTATTCTGGGTCCTGCTTCTAAAGGTATTTAATTTTTTTCAATAGTATTTTCAGTTCTTTGGTGGAATATTGTAGTGAAAATGAAAGAATTATTTTCTTAATTCCAGAAGGACAACTAGACAAGTGAGCAGCCTCGGAAGTCCTCAGCAAGAGAGGAATCTCAGCCTTCAGGACCTGATGCTTTTTATCAATCAGGACTCTTGCTTCACAGGATTAGAAGGAATTTTTGTGGGTACACCTGTCTGAGCTAGGCTTCTCTGGGAAAGGGCAGCACCCACTTTGAGAGTCGGGGGAGGCTGGGGCCACGGCTAGAAAGAGCTCAAAGGCTGTTTTCAGCAGTTACTTCTGCATTTTCCAAAATACAGCCGGGAGTCAGGGAGATAGCTCAGCAGCATGAGTGCTTGACTGCAAGTGCAACGCCCTGAGTTCAATCCCTGGTATCACCACAATTAAAAAAAAAAAAAAAAAAAACTGCCACAAAACACAGCTGGAGCAGTCAGAAGTCGGGCATTGGAGATTGTCTTTTGTCTTCCTCAGTAACATTTCTTCCATCTATAAATGGTGATGAGGAAATGAGCTTTATTTTCCATATTCCCTAATAAGCTTGTCATTTTCCTGTGTGAGTTTCCAGAATGGGTTGAGCTGATCATGCAGGGCTAGTTGGGCCTTGGCCCTTGCACAAAGTGCAAGGCTGATGTCCCTGAGCCAGCTTTCCTGGCACTAACAAACCCAGAACCCAGTGCCTTGCCTGAGGAGCTCTGATGCCCTCGCCCTAAGGCTCATTAGGAGTCCTCAAGCAGGAAAGGGACTGGCACTCGAAGCTTACAAGGTGGACTTCATACTAAGGAGGCTTAGAAGAAGCATTGGGAATCCTTAAAGTAAAGTGCAGAAATAAACTTAGCTTACACCAGGAAAATTCTGTGCTATTCAGAACCTGACCAATCAGGGCTTCAGTCAAAACAATTTAAAAGTGATCATGTAGGTCTGGGGAGATAGCTCGGAGGTCTCAGTGCTTGCCTGGCAAGTGCTTGACCCTGGGTTCTTTTCCAGTTCTGGGTGTACCATCCTGGCCACTGAAACTGGGGTGTGATGATGCATGTCTGTAATCCCAGATCTGGGGAGGCTGAGATAGGAGATCACTATGCGTCTGAGCTGCAGAGCAAGACCCTATACCAAATAAATAAATAAATAAAATTTTTAAAATGATCATGTCATCAAAACTTGTCTTTATGCATACTCTTTCTATGCCTGATGGTCAATCTACATGGAAAGCTGGCTCTTTGGTGCTATTTTCCTGTTGTTTTTTGAAGGGGAGAGAACAGAAAGAAGAGAGGGGAAGACAGCATGACAGCAGAACCCTGAGAATTTAAATTTAATATATTTTTTAAAGATCCCTGTGTGATTCTCAAATAACAAAGTGCATGGTAGAAGAGCTGAGGTGGATGGGAGCTGTCTTTCCTCCTGCAGATGTGTCTGTGAGAGTGTTGTACCAGAAGGCCCATATTCCTTTGCTTCTGGGCACAGCCTGTACTTGGGCCACATGCTCAGCGTGTTATATTCCTGTTGTTTTCTCTTCTTGGCTCCTTGGATTGATTCTGTTTGGGACAGTTTGGACTCCAGCACATTGCCTTTCAGATTCCCCTTTGTGCTCAGATCATAAGGTCAGATCAGTGGAAGGCCTACCAGGAAACTCATCCTTTCATGCCTAATTCTTAGCTCAAGTGTCACAAAACAAGTACGGTTTCTCTTTAACTCAAGTTTTCACAGAATTCCCAACATCACAGATAAAAGAAAATTGCTCTTAATCCATTCTGTGAATGGAATTTATTTCCCCTTGACTAAAAAAAAAACAAAAAACAGTTCAGCCTTTCATTTAAAGGCTTCAAGAAATCATCTCTAACAACCTTGTGCCAATGCAGTTTTACTTTGGAGGAACTTGATTAGGACCAAAGCAGAACCATTTACAAGTTGCAAACAAAGAAAATTCTAATTTGTATCCTAAGAAAATCAGCCTCATAATATCTATCCAAAGTCCAAGCCCCTTCATCCCTGACACTGGAAGAAGTTTGTGCCTGTGTGACAGAGAAGTATGGGGCTTCGTGAACAGCCATCATAACACTGTAATTTGTGACTTCCTATGCTAATGACATGACTTAGGCTGCATCCATTAAATATAAAACCAGGATTCTTGTGAACATGGAGACCACAGTCTGACTTTCCTCCAAGGAAAGGACTGGTTACCTGCACGGCTGAGGTGCTGGCAGCTCTCAGAATTGTTTTTTTCCTGCTTTTTTTTTTTTTTTTTTTTTTTTTTTTTTTTTTTTTTTTTTTTTTTTTTTTTTTTTTTTTTTTTTTTTTTTTTTTTTTTTTTTTT